>JAVTVY010022637.1:0-91243 GCA_036873755.1 Hanleya hanleyi | reverse complement strand
ACATTGTCTCATTGGACATTGGACCGTCTGACCTGGAGGTGACCCTTGACCTTTTGACCCGCGTCCGCGCGCGCGCACTGCCGGGGATGACGCGGGATGACGCGCGCGCGCGCGCGCTGCGGGGCGCTGGGGCGGGGCGGGAAAACACCCCGGCGGTTGAACATTGGAACTCTTGTGGGTTTGGAGGATGAACATACGGACGTCTAAGGGAAAAATTGGAACTCTTCTATGTTTGGAGGTAGTGTTTAGTGAAAACCCGGAAGTGACGTGACAACCCACGTGACCTGCGTATATACTCCTGTAAAATAGAGCCGATTTTATTTCTTTGGAAAGGGCAAGGTCAATAGGACTTGCGCTTTTTATACTACTAAACTGTGAAGTAGATTACATCTTACATAGGCCTTAAGGCCGTGATATGCATATGAAGTATTCTGGGGCATGGTCAGTACTTTCCAATTTTCCCTTCATCTACTACTCGCCGATTTTTTTGATTTTTTTTTATTATTATTTATTTATTTATTTATTTATTTATTTCCTCGAGAGCTTTAAAATAAGACCTCACTCTACCCAATGGGGCCACTAGTGCTCCACCTAGACTCCAACATGTCCACCCCGTATGGATTTATACATACTAATATCCCAGTATATGAGTGTATATGGGTCTATATGGATCTATATACAAGCCTACCCGGTACTTTCATAGTTTTTTCCATCGTATTCTACATGATCAACCTCATAGCTCATAGTAAAAGCCATAAAAAACCGACCACCCCTATACCCATACAGGCCAAATATAGCGGACATCATCTTCGCCTGGGAATTGGTCTAGTCCGAGTTGTCTCCCTTGCACCAAAGCGTATAGATGGCGCTGTGGTTTGAACGGCGTTATTATGCGGGCAAATTGACCTTGAGCAGCCATTTTGTTAGCGTTTGTTACAATTTTCTTGCTGTTTTACCGCGCCCCGGGTAGGCATACGGAGGACGATTTCACTGATCATTGTGTTGTTTTCTGAGCTGGGGAACATTCTCTGTCGCAGTTTATAACGGAACTTTCTTCCTTTCGGTGTCCGCTGAGATCAATAATGTGACGAAACTCTGCATCATTCATCGCCTGCATGTACCCGTCACACGTGGACTGTAATCGAGGGAGTGTGCTGTGTTGTGTTCGAGCGGACGCATAAATTTGTGTGATATCAGACAGGAAACGTGAAAATTGATATTCTTTCACAGATTTCGAAGTGTATACAGTTCTGGTGAGCTGAACGCAGCCTTTATGAGCAGCGATTGAACGATGATGTAGGCCACCGAACAGGTTTTGTGGAATCAACATTCTGTAACACTCCCCTCTCCCCCCTTGACTGGAGGGATTTTATCGGACATCTGCAGTACGGAACGCTATTTGTTGCATACATTCGCTTATCGTGGCAGTCCGTATAATTTGTCAATTTTTGTGTTTGGTTTCGTGAGAGAGGACGACATTGGTTTTCATCAGTGCAAAACTCCGCCCCCCGACCCGCACCACACCTCGCGAGGCCAAATCCTCAGCGTGTGCGGCGAACGCAAGCCAACAGCTCAGCAGTTTTACCGGACAGGCCAATGAATCGCATGTTATTTTCACTCGATTCATACGCTCGACTCTTCAAAATGGACTTGAAGAAGACGTTATGCGGGAACTGAAATCAATTTCTTGAAACTGCTGATATCTCTCGTGTGCGCCGGGCTTAACACCAGGAAGAGCCAGGAAACATGTGTGTATGTGCCGTTGGCCGAAATCATTTCATCCACGTGGTATACTGAACACCGGATTTACCGATGGAAATATCTGTGAATTTCGAAAAAATATATATGGAAATGAGATTGGTGGTGATACCCATATTTTTTTAGCATACGAATGCATCGTGATGAAGGCTTCATGGTGTGTTATACCCACCTAGGAAAAAACAGCCCCAGATCATCTGGACTAAACTCTTTTATCAGGTAAGCTAGACTTTAGTACTATACTTGCGTTGAAACCCATGCAGACAACCTATTCAAATTTCAATGCATTGGCAACATAGCGTCGCACGAAATATACGCGCCCCTGTTGACCAGGATTTTTTTATACTCCCACAACAACAGACAATTTGAAGACAATTTTCTAGCGGGTGTTTTCTTGAACATAATTGCTGTAATATACTCTTCTTTTTGTGGACGCTAAATATAGGGGAGAAAATGGCAACATTGTGACCAAACCATAACAGTTGACAGCTGTAAAAATAGATACCGTGTCATAAAATGAGAGAGAACATTTCAATCTGCCAATTTTCGAGATGAAAATTTTTTCTTGACGAAATAGAAATGAACGCGAATCTATATTCTACAAAACATTTTTTCTTGACGAAATAGAAATGAACGCGAATCTATATTCTACAAAACACTAGAAAATATTAGCGTAGGTGAATTTTTTTAGACTCATTTTAGACTGTTTTGTGCTTTCATCGAAAGTGAAAACACATCTCGAAAAGTGTGTAGCAGTGTCGATATAAATCTTCAACCTAGATGTAAAAATAGATACCGTGGCATAAATTAGAGAGAGCATTTCAGTACACCTCAAAAAAATGAAACCCGGACGGGTATCCTTCATCTCGAGGGGACGCAAGTTCGATTCTTGCTTTCATTATGTGAGTATGTGTTGGACATGTGATCTTTAAATTTTATTATCATCAATACACCTAAACGGTATAGTTCAACCCCACCCCCAGCCCAACCGATGCCCCTTCATGAATGCTTCACATTGATACCTCACTCGACCCCACTGGACCAGTAGTCAATCCCCTAGCTCCAAAAAGGCTATTTCCATACCCTTCGGCCACCGCGCATGCGCAGAATGCCGATACTTCAACCCCACACCCAGCCCATCAGATGCCCCTTCACATAAGCTTCACTTTGATACCTCACTCGACCCCATCGGTCCATTAGTGGCTCCTCTAGCTCCAAACCGGCTATTTCCATACCCTTGGGTCACCGCGCATGCGCAGAATGCCGATATTTCAACCCCACACCCAGCCCATTACATGCCCCCTCACATAGGCTTCACATTGATACTTCACTCGACCCCACTGGACCAGTAGTCAATCCCCTAGCTCCAACACGGCTATTTCCATACCCTTCGGCCACCGCGCATGCGCAGAATGCCGATATTTCAACCCCACACCCAGCCCATTAGATGCCCCTTCATGAATGCTTCACATTGATACCTCACTCGACCCCACTGGACCAGTAGTCAATCCCCTAGCTCCAAAAAGGCTATTTTCATACCCTTCGGCCACCGCGCATGCGCAGAATGCCGATATTTCAACCCCACACCCAGCCCATCAGATGCCCCCTCACCTAAGCTTCACTTTGATACCTCACTCGACCCCATCGGTCCATTAGTGGCTCCCCTAGCTCCAAACCGGCTATTTCCATACCCTTGGGTCACCGCGCATGCGCAGAATGCCGATATTTCAACCCCACACCCAGCCCATTACATGCCCCCTCACATAGGCTTCACATTGATACTTCACTCGACCCCACTGGACCAGTAGTCAATCCTCTAGCTCCAACACGGCTATTTCCATACCCTTCGGCCACCGCGCATGCGCAGAATGCCGATATTTCAACCCCACACCCAGCCCATTAGATGCCCCTTCATGAATGCTTCACATTGATACCTCACTCGACCCCACTGGACCAGTAGTCAATCCCCTAGCTCCAAAAAGGCTATTTTCATACCCTTCGGCCACCGCGCATGCGCACAATGCCGATATTTCAATCCCACACCCAGCCCATTAGATGCCCCCTCACCTAAGCTTCACTTTGATACCTCACTCGACCCCATCGGACCATTTTATCTAGGGACTACTTTTTCTCCGCGGAAGCTTTTTCCCGAGACCGAATCACCGCCAGACATGACTGCATCACCGCGGATGAATACATTCTTGCACTCACTCACACCACCCACACATTGCCGCCATCTTGTACCCAGCACCCACCATCCACACACACCGCCATCTTGTACCCAGCACCCACCATCCACACACAGGCCGCCATCTTGTACCCAGCACCCACCATCCACACACGCCGCCATCTTGTACCCAGCACCCACCATCCACACACAGGCCGCCATCTTGTACCCAGCACCCACCATCCACACGCCGCCATCTTGTACCCAGCACCCACCATCCACACACAGGCCGCCATCTTGTACCCAGCACCCACCATCCACACACACACGCATGCGCACACGCCCAATTGTGACGTCACCAAAGGTTCTGCGCATGCGCAGTGAAGCGCTATCTCATCAATTTACCGTTTGTATACTACTCACATGTATGAGCTTCCGCATCCGCGCAAGGGAGTTTTTATAAAATGGATCGTGATCTTCAAAACATGTCATTAACAGATTACTTAAGGACAATTATTTCCAGTATTCCGATTGCGATTTCAGATTGGGTATCTTGGAGCAAGACGGAGTATTTATTATATCTGCCATCTTTTATGAATTGTTACTCTTTTAAGCGCTGCGAGCGATACCTAAAACTATTTCCAATAATTAACATGGATGATCCTGTTTAGGTAAGAAGTGTGTGATACCATACAATTGCAGAATAAACATAGGGCGATGTAATCTGATTGGACGCGGTATTCTCAATCTGAACACAATGACGCGATATTTCCCATCTGGCTACAATAAGGAGATCAGACTACGAATCGTAATAACCTATTTTGTTCCTTTTGCAGTTCCCTCTTATTCCAGGCTTGTATTGCGAAAATACCTATCCAGATATTAAAGTTTTCTTGAAGCGATTAGTATGAAAAGCGTTTTTCGCTGGATTGTAATTTGTGAAAGAGCACCTCATATCTAGATTAAATTGTACGCAGAATAGGAAATAGCCTTTTTTTTTAGCTCTGGACAGTACCACTGGGCGTTTATTCCTTCTTTGAATTCACGATTATGTATATGTACAATTGAAATTATCAATTAAAAGCCGGCGGAACTCTATATAAACGGGTTAATTTGCATATCAGTAGTCTATGTAGTGTATATATAATATGTCATGTATGACATCTCTATAAATCGGGTACATTTAAATTACGTATATATAAACTAGAAATGTAAAACCTGTTGTAGTAATAGTTTAGATAACTTACACTTTATATAATATAATTTTTAAATGCAATACGAGACATGCCATTTCGAGAAAAAGTAATGATAATACCACCTATGAGATATAAAGTATGTAACATAGCTACCCTTCTTCTAATGATGCGAATATCCTATGTACAGAGTACAAAAGCATACATGACATGTCTCATAATTTATATTGGAAGGACAAGAAAAGAAGATGGAGTAGATGGTTGAAACAAGAAGTAGATTATCTTTACGATCGTATCAAACAAATATAGGGAAAGAACAATAACAATAATAGAAAGGTGGATTGATTCTACGATTCTTTTTATCCAAAATCATATATTCCACATCTCAACAACCAATATTGATGATATATACCTTAAATATGCTTTCAACTCGTTGTGTTTTAACTAATCGATGATCGATGATTTATTACTGATGTGAATCGGTATTGTAGTCTAACGGACTTAACCACTTAATGCCATTTATCTGATTTGTATGGGACCAATATATGCTCAGTTGATTTATCCTTCTAGTGTTGCCTGACATAGTTTTATAAGGAACTGACTTTAATTAATTCTCTTTTGAGAAGGAATCATCCTCAGTGATACCGTATAATGAAAATACAGCCATCCTTGACATAGTCGAAGCCTCGAGGTCATCCGCACACCATTTTTAAGAGAAACTTAATGGAACTGAACTTAGATACTCAAAACATATGTATGCATGATTAGTGTAGATTTCCGTTAGGAACATCCAATTGTTGACTATCCATATATCTTAGATCCCGAAAGAGTTTGAATAGTACTCTGTCGCCTGAAGCCCTAGATGCCCCAGCCCCCAAATGCATACAGCATAACATGTTTTGTCGAGGAAATTGCTGTTTTTAACGCGGCCTGATGACTGATGACCCCTTCTAGAAGCATCCTTGGCAGTTGATAGAAATGTGTTGCCCAGAATCTAGCAGTGTAAAAAGGATTTAAAAAGAGTGAATTGGTTTGTTGTCGGAGATGTGATGATTAGCCATGCATTTTTCATTTTAACAACAGTTACTGTGTTTTATACTAGAATCCTCAAAATAAATACGTCGTGGTAGGTTATATGGGTTAGCGAAATTCGTCTTTCCGCTTGGGTCAATCGAAATCTGAGTGAAAGCGATTTGTAGACAATTACTGACAATAATGGACTATTCCTCTTTAGCACACAGTAAAAAATAATTTTCTTGCAAATTTCTTGAAATTTCTTAGATTTTCTTGAATTTCTTAAATAAGAAAAATACATTATTCCCTCTATGATACAATGTTTAGAAAGTTTCGAACAATAATTATTATGACGTTTTGGCAGTTATTGAGCATTTCCAAAGTTTATAAATCTGTTTCAATTTTTGTCTTGTCAATAAGATATGATTTTTTTCTCAAACAAGAATTATTATCTTAAATTTTCTCAAAATTTTAAGAAATTGTAAGAAAATAATTCTTGTCAGTCTCCCATTTCAAGAAATTGGAAGGTTTTTCTTATTTTTTCCACATGCATCCTGCTTCGATAAAGAGCCGTACATAGAAGCTGGACAGTAGATCTGGTTGAGGTGACAGTTGACCCACATGCACCGATCGTCGTTTGGTGACATTCATGACAGAGAATATGGAGAACTGTACCATTTTCTTCCCCAATAGTCTCGATTTACTATAGAGATATCACATGAGTTTATTGGGCGATATGAATTTTGAACTGATCGAGGACCCGACATATTTTTCCATGCTCAATACTTCCCTGAATCGGACACCTCCCTGAATCGGATGTTTGTCCTGCTTATGTCTGACATCGACCGGTGATGTTTGTCCTGCTTATGTCTGACATCGCTGCCGTCAGGCTCGTTCTGTCTGGTCATCAACTGGTTGAGGTAAATAATTTCAGGCATATTGGATATTCTATCTTTAGAACTCCCGCATTCAAGATCTGCGTTGTTGCCCTGACAAGGGTATCTGTCATCCCGAATCCTCTGTTTTTCACATATAATGATGCTATGTTGATGAATTAATTATGTCATATGTTTGACAGATCTTATCCTTGCCTACATTAATTACGAGCAAATAACGAGATCGAATAAAAAGCGTAGAAGCAAGACGAACAAGATGGAGCAAGTTTCAATCAGAACAAATCAGGCTGTGGGAAGCGAAACGGTAAAATGATACATGCTTCTAGTTCTGTTGACAACTAAGTCACTCATCCTAACAAATCGATTATCAGCTGAGTGTATTGTGGCTGCATATTCTCTGACTTAATTGAAGGGTTATTTATACCAGGAAGCTTTTTTCAAGGAAACTGGTGTTCTTGGAAAACTGGCAGCCTTGGCAGTTGACAGAAGTGTGTTGTTCAGAATCTAGTAGTCTAAAAAGGGCCAGAAAACAATGAGTTGGTTAGTTGTTGGAGATTTGATTTTGGCCTTGCTTTTAGCTAATATTTCTCGCAGACGTTAACGCAGCTGTAATATTCTATGATTCTATAATCCCCAATGCCTATTTTGTGGTAAGCTATATGGCTTACCTGGTATGAAATTCACATTTCCTCTTGGGTCAATGAAATACTGAGGGAAAGTCATTTCTCCAAAATTACTGACATATCTGACAATAATGATCTACATGTATGTTGCTCTCTTGCTGATAAACTGAAATTATGTTTATGAAGCTTCATATTGGGAAATTACTGGATGTCGGATTTGACGCATTTATGCAGTTTAGTCGTATCGGTGGAAAATTGTATAAGATAGGTGTTTGCTAATCTAGTTTCTCGTCGTGATGATGTTGATTCAGCGGGTAAAAACTCGTCGTAGCAACGTCTAACACCACAAAAACAGGCAGATATCATGATTTCTTCCCCTTCCAACACAAATAATGGAGTATTGCTATGTGATGAGAGCGAATTCCGGTTCCCAGCCAAAACTTGATTTACCATCTGCTTCTTGCGGA
This sequence comes from Hanleya hanleyi, assembly GCA_036873755.1. Taxonomy (NCBI): domain Eukaryota; kingdom Metazoa; phylum Mollusca; class Polyplacophora; order Lepidopleurida; family Hanleyidae; genus Hanleya; species Hanleya hanleyi. The sequence goes on along the minus strand of JAVTVY010022637.1, from coordinate 83,125 downwards.
ACAAACATGCACATAATTGTTTGCGATTGGTAAAACCATCTTTATATCAACGTTGAAGCAATTTGGCCTGGCACTGTAAAATACTTGTCAGAAATATAATAATCGGTTGAAAACTAAAATGCGGCAAACATTCTCTATACTGATGTTCAAATTATGAAAATGAACAAGAAGAAGGTTCTACTCCAATTTGATCAACATTTCTGTAAAAACTGAACCCAAGTTATTTATCAAGCAATTAGGATAATGCATAATGTACAGTCTTACTATAATCTTTTGTCCGATCCGTACGATCACAATTTTGGTCGAAATGTCATGAAACTTCATCATGGCGGCATTGGGTTCACTGTGGGTAACATAAAAGAAAAATGTCTTAAAATGGTGTCTCACGCCCATTGGGAGCTGGAATTCATTTTGGGTCAAAAAGCAATAAAATTTTGTCAGAATATCTAATATGGCGTTGAGGAAGATCACTTAAAACAATTTAAAACTTGTTTTCCAAAATTGTACATAAGATCCACAGGGAACCGAGAACATAAAATATACATGTACAAAATTTAAAATGTGTGGTTCAATCTGTCGTCATGGAGATGTACTTGGGATAGTATTAGAAAGGGGATCGCATAGGGGAGGCCAAAGGGCATTTAACGGTCAAAGATTTGGTCAAACGGTTGTTCACTGGGGTTAACTAAATGAAGCTGAAAATAAGAAGGGAATCCACACCCATTGGGGGCCAGGAAATTTATTGGTCGGAAGGCAGGCAAACTTTGCTAGCATAACTACTGAATTGGTGAGATATGCATTTAACACCCAATAGCGTCAGTAACATATGCATTAACATACTGGAACATGCGGAAGTTTATCTGTAGCCATTGAAAGATTTCTAGGATGCTGTTTGAGGAAAATCCAGTGGTTCTAAAATAGGGACAAAAAGGGCAAATCTCCGTTCTAAGAAGGCTTTTCAATCTAGTGTAATCATCTTCTGGTGTCGTGTGACATTTTGTTATAAGGACTTGGCATCAATTAATAATTTTTTGACAAGGTAGACTTGTCATTGATACCGAAAAATGGAATAGGCTATATCATTTTTATGACAAATGACAATCTTTGACATATTCGAAGCGTCGAGATCATCCGCATTCTTGTTTCTGAAAGAAATTTAATGGGACTGAACTCAGATATTCAAAATCTTTTTGCATGTTGCGAGTGAGTGATTTCCATTAGGGACATCCACTTCTTGGTTATCCATATATAACAGATCCCGAAGGAGTATCAGTAACACCGTGTAGCCTGAAGCCCCAGATATTATTATTATCTTTCTCTTTTTTTTTTGCATACAAGTATGATATTTCTTATATAGGAAATTGGTGTTCTTAACGCGGCTGAAAACTGATGACTTCTTCTAGAAGCAGCCTTGACAATTGACAGAAATGTGTTGCTGAGAATCTATCAGTCAAAAAAGGGGTAAAAGTATTTTCGTTATTTTGGGATTGCACTTTTTAGCACAGATTCTAGTGCTGAAAATTGGGGTACAAAAATTGAATAGGGGCAGGAAAGCGTGAGTTAGTTGTTGGAGATTTAGTGAGTAGCCACGCTTATAGCTGATATGTCATGCTCCATTTCAGCGACAGTAATATTCTTTGATAAAGCAATTCTCAAATGAATACCTCGTGGTAAGTTATATGGTTGAGCTGGAAAGAAATTCGTATTTCTGCTTGGGTCAATCGAACGCTGAGTGAATGCCATTTGTCGATAATCGATGTCGGATTTGACGTGTTCATGCAGCTTTAGTCAGTTTGGTAGAAAAACTCTGTAAGATTGATGTTTGTTAATCTAGGTTCGAGAGGTTGTTGAAATAGCGGCTACAACTGGTCTCACTTGTGACACCACAGAACATGTAGATCTCAAGGTTTTCTTCCCTTCGGAAACACATGTATAATGGAGTCTTGTTGTCTGAACAGAGCGGATTCCGGTTCCGAAACAAGGCAAAATTTATGAGCTACTTGTTGTAAAACAAGTACGGACTGATTTGTTCGCGATAGATAAAACCATTTTCATATCACGGTTGAAGCAAATTGGCCTTGATGTCTGAAATACTTGTCAATATTTTATGAGAAATAGAAAACTAATCAGCTAACAACTAAAATATGTTTTTGCAGCTTAGAGATGTCACTGGTCGTGAATAATCTCGATGCATCACAACACAATACACTGAGCAAATATAGGAACGAGATAAATGGAATAAGAATGGTTCGGAAATGAGGTCGAAACAGGTGGGTTGAACTATGTGATCAGTTACTGGTACAAATCGTTACTCGGGAGACTCCGAAGATTCATTTATTGAACGAAGCTCTCAGCTGGTCACGTATGGCTCAGATTGAAACTTTTTGATGTCTACATTCTCTACTTTACTGGAGTTTAATTATTGTGATCAGATACATGACCTATTCTAAAGCCCGGCAAATCGGAGTGTGCGTATTCATATCATGTATGTGCAAAGTCTTGTAAAGAAAGCGACTCAGAAATTCATTTGAAAAAATCAATGAGATTAATGATACAGATGTTAAAACAGGAAAAAACATCATGATGTCCTGCTGACACGAAAGTAGTGTTTATATCAGTTATATGCCTGTTCGGCGTGGAAGGTTTTATATGAAGAACTTCTCTTGCAAACGAATTTGAAAAACAGAAAACAAATGAGTGATAGGGATTTGACGATAGGAATATCATGATCTCTTGTCGGTATATATCATTCACTGAAAACTCTTCATCGCTTCTCTCTTACAATAACTATAGCTTGTGTTTATATGTATAATGTATTTTATGCTGCGTGGAGTTTGGTTCTAATCTTGTCTATGGTTAGGTATTCAGATAAATGACGCTAAAATTCTTCTTGAACGAAGACTGGCTTAGCATTGTCTTATCTCACGCTTGTATTGCAAGAAATTAGCTTGTTCTATATATATATTGCTGCTATACTGCTTGAATTGTGTTGCTAATATTGAAAAGGTCTTACGGATTTGGAAAATCTTGATGAAGGATGATAAGGTACTGGATGGTGAATTTGACGTCTGTACTGTGATAACGGAAGTAAATCTACCTCATGGACCATGTCTATGGAAGGCCAAATGTTGAAATAAACAGAAACGGTCAGTTATCGAAGCGAAAACCTAAGTTTTCTAATAGATAACTTAATTTATCGAATTGATAACTTAAGTTTACGGTCGAAAACCTACGTTATCTGCCAGACAACCCCGTGTTTCTCTTTCCTTGCCTCGAGTTTCTGTTTCTCAACATCGAAAATCACGGTTGTCTCTGGATAACTTAAGTTATCGAACCGAAAACCTAGGTTTTTGAATCGAAAACTTAAGTTAACGGTCGAAAAACTAGGCTATCCAGCAGACAACCCCGAGTTTCTCCTTCAACCTCGAGTTTCTCTTTTATTTTGAACACTCGTCTAGAAAACTTAAGTTATCAATCGATAACTTAGGTAGGGTTAAAGAACTGTTCTGTTTATATTTTCTACATGAGCCGATAGATCCTGTATACATGAACAGTAGAAAGAAAATATTCTAGAGAAACAGAATATTTAATTTCCGAAACTAATTGTGAGGGCCTTTAGTAATCACCGGAAGTTCTCTGCACCAATACGCCCCTAGTGAAACGAGGAAGATAAAACCCTTTCGAATTGGGCTATATGCATGTAGCCCAACTGAAATGAACAGCTCGTGAACGGCTAAACGAGTAAACAATTTTATATATTGTTTTCTTGATATTCTCGATATTCTCGCGAATTGGTTTATAGTCAAGAAAATGTGACACAAATCGCGACTGAATGAAAAACGACTGGTTTAAACGCACTGAGATGATTGCAGTATTATTGTGATAGTATATTCTATTGGTCGGTGCTAAATATGCATCGGCTGCCATTTTATGTTGCGACTTTAGGCATTTATTCTAGAGTTCATATTCGCGAGGACTTTCTTTTATGAACAATGGGCACCTGAGTCACCCCAAGTGGGCATTTATAAATAATGGATAATTGTATCCATGAATTGTCATCAACAGATTAACTTGGGACGATTAATTCCAGGTTTCCGATTCCTGGTCAGTATTATATGATCGACAAAATCGATATCTTGGAACAATTTCGGAAGTGAGTTTCAACAATTAGTATCGATGAGCCTGTTTAGGTAATACGTGTGTGATACCGTTGAAGAATACATCATTCCAAAATTAAATTGTAGGCAGAATATGTATTAGCTTGTCAACGATGTATATATACCTTATATGTGCTTTTAAATCAGAGTGTTTTAACTGATGTAGGTTCGATGATTTAGTACTGATGTGAATCGGTATTTTCAGTTTAACGGAATTGACCTTTTAACGCCGTTGATATGGAAACTGATTTGTATCTGGGCAATGGATGCTCAGTTCATGTATCCATGCATTTCCTTCATTTCCGCCTAGTCTCGTGTCACATATTTCCGTAAGGAACTGACCTTACTTAATTCTTACAAATGATAGTCTATGAAATGTTTGGAGCTTCGAGATTCCGAGCACTCTATTTTCAGAGAAACGAATGGAACTGAACTCAAGGATTCAGCACTTTTATGAGTGTTGGCGAGTGAGCTAATTTACTCGATGTGGGATTTGATCTTTTCAAGCCGTTTTAGTTATGCCACATCTGACACCACAGAACAAGTAGATCTCACGGTTTGGTTCCCCCTTTTTAAACAAATAAAGAAGTGTTGTTGTCTGATGACAGCGGATTCCGGTTCCCAGGCTAAACTTAATTGATGATCTGCTTCTTGTGAATATTTGTTTGCGATTGATCAAACCATTTTTATATCAACGTTGAAGCAAATTGGCCTTTCTCCCTGAAATCCTTGTCAACATTTAACAGAAATATCAGCGAATTGGAAGACAACTGAAATGTGGTCAACATAATTTTCAAGCACTGCGGTGGCCTAATGTTTAAAGCGTCGACCTCGTCAGCGGTAGGTACTGGCCGGGTCATGCCAAAGACTTGAAAAATGGAACTTGTTGCTTGCTTGCTTACGCTCAGCATTAAGTGGATAGAACAAGGACTGGTTCGCTCGATGTCAGTATAATGTGAATGGGTGGCGTGTCATGTCTGCCTACGGCATGATATTTCAGTGGGTCGGCACTATAAAATGGCAGCTTTAGATTTGCTCTGTTACAAGTAGGTACCCCGCCCCTCGCCTCCCCTCCCTTCCCCGTTGTGATATAGCTGAAAACATGTTGAAAGCTACGTTACACCATATTCACTCACCCACCCACTCACTCAATCAAGCAATAATCATTATGTATAATGTACACTGATAACCAAAATCCAACCTCATCTTGTCATGTTTGATTGATTTACGAGTGGGCGAGATTAAATGTTTGTCGTGGTCATGAAGCAGATATGTTCATACAATAAAACCCACGAACGCCGTTCGATATTGCAGGTCGTCCGTTGTCCATTGTCATTGAGTACTTATTATCTTAAGGAACATATACATACGTATAAGTGTTTATAGGATTACACGCCGTACGGCAATGCGTAATTTGTGTTTGCCGTTGAGAGACACAAGTCCGATAGCAATGCTCGTGAATGAACTCGATGCATCACAACACAATAAACTGCGCATAAGTAAAAAGAAGATAAAATGTATAATTTCTACTCCCAGAAGATTTTAGGCAAGCCAATGGTCGACAGTGGTCACGTGTCGTTGGGATCAAAACACATATCAAACTGCACTGGCTGCCCTAGCTGACTGCAGTTTGTACTGTAAACAAACATGGCTGATGGAGTGTTCTGCCAGTGACAGAACTGGAAATAAAGAATATGTCGTATTTGGACTTCGTATATCTGACCGATAGTATCTCCGACTGTTCATGGAATATCTGGAAAAGGTAGTGTACGGTGACTGTGAGTAGAGACTGATGGATACGAAAGTTCACGAAACCCTCCTGACGCTTGATTTCGCTTCGACGATCGCGCCTCGGTATACAATCACAGACGCCGGTACGATGTGGATGATGTGGAGGTTTACTCCTGATATTCGCCTTTATTCTTATTTGACCTGTACAGTTCCAGGTTAGATAGATCAAAATACTGTTAGCAGACAGAAAATCCTTAGAATACATTGTTTAATTCACGATTGACCATTTTTAGGGTTTCTTTTTCGAAAACTGTGCCGCCTTTTTCGCCGACTCGACCCCAGTTCGGTCGATCAGTCGAAGAGTTGACCATCACATTCTAGTGCTGTACGGTCTTTCGACTTATCATTTCGAGCAGAAGTCAAGATTACTTGTCATATTTCATACATATTCCTATGAAATATGACCAAATCTACAACGCTGATTCCGAATATTTCAAAATAATTGACGCGTCTTCAGCCGTTTTCATTATCATTTTTTCTCGTATTTGATTAGCAAGTTTTAAACCCACTTTACCTCGCCTCTTTCGTGGTAGTGTGGTATTTTCGCCAGGAAACAGGATAAAATTCAGTATCAAACTCGCAGGGTCAGGATAACTTATAATATGAATGGTTCCGAAATGAGGTTGAAACATGCGGGTTAAACCAAGTCTGAACTATCAGTTAATGGTACAAATCGTTACTCGAGAGACTCTTTGGATGCAATTATTGGACTAAGCACTCGGCAGTGACGTACCACTGAGACTGGATCATTTTGATGTCTACTTGTGATACTTTACGTGCCGTTTTATTTTTCTCTTATCTTCAACTGATATATAAGCATTTTTATCAAGGTTCATGATTTTGTATACTTACTGAAGATCACTGTCATCTGTTACTTGTACTAATCTGTAATCCGAAAAATCGCAGCATGCGCTATGGCAACTATTGCATAGAATGCGACTAAGAAAATCATTTGGATAAAGATATCATATCAGTGATACAGATGTTTAGATAGGAACATCATGATGTCATTCTGAAGAAAGTAGTGTTTATATCAGTTATATGTCTGTTTGGCGTAGAAGGTGCTATATGAAGAAATGTCTTGCAAACGAATTTGGAAAACTTGAAACACGGATCATTTGACAATAGGATGTCTGGTCTGCGTCATGACGAATGTTCTTCGATATTCAATCTCGATTTTGCCAATTATTATCGAAGTCGAGATTTTCAAATGTTCGAAAGAATGGTTTGAATTGAAAACACGATTGAATCGCGATTATTCGATGCCCATGGTTTTATCATTCCAGATGAAATAAATACTTGGAAACCATTTAAATCTATTGAGGATTAGCATTGTGATTGTATTCTGCGACTGGTTATAATGGTGGAGAATGAAGCGCTTGGTCGGCATCGGCTGGGATACAAATCATCACAGGGATCACTTTTGGCTCTTGCTGATTTGATATTTTTGAAACATCGTGATGTCTTGCCGACATCATTGAAATCTGTTCTCTTGCAGAAAACTAGCCTATGTTTTTGTATACTATGATAGTTTTTCTTTGAATATGGCACTAATGCTGTGATATGAATTAGGTCTTTGGATTATGGACGCGGGAATTTTTAATGGACGACGGCTGAATATTGAATGACGGACTAGACGCTTGTATTTAGAAATATGCATTCAATATATTTGTCTGTGGGGTCATGTTACGTCTTGTCAGTACGACGACATCGTTCTCTACCGCCCTTTTAATTTAATCGGGCCTCACATGCTTGTGTTTCTGAATACGAATGCATATAATGCATATCATTCAAGATGGCCACATCAACATCTTTAATAAAAGAATTACTGAGATACAAACGAACACAGGGATCAGGTTTGGTTCTTGTGATGTTTTTAGATATCCTGTAAGTTCATTTGTCTGTGGAATCGTATGACTTCCTGTCAGTACGTCGGCATCTTTTCCCACCACCTTTATACCTCGAATTGCATCTCCGCTCCGGACGAGGTAGCTATATCAACTTGTGAATTGAGATGAACAGCTCGTGTACAGATTAACGTGTACGGCATTGAATTTGTTGTTTGCTTGTCGATATTCACGCGAGTTGCTTTTTGGTCGCGAAAATGTGAGACAAATCTCGACTGAATAAGAAGCGATTTAATATAAACGCACTGAAATTATTGTCATAGCATCGGTCGGTGCTGAATATGCATCAGTGGTCATTTTATATTGCGAATTTAAGAAATAACTCACGAATTCATAGTCGAGATCACTTCCTCTGATGTATGGTCATCTGCATCCACTCGAGCAAGCTTTTATAATAATGGATAGTAATATTCATGACTTGTCACTAATAAATTAATTGGGACAATTGTCTCTAGTATTTCGATTCCTGATTAATAATATATGGCCGACAGGTTCGACATCTTGGAACAAGACAGATTAATTATTATATCTGCCACCTTTTATGAGTTGTTCCTCTTTTAATCGCTGCGAGTGATGCCTAAAGCAATTTAGCCAGTGAGTGCCAATAATTACCATTGATGATCCTGTTTAGGTAATAAGTGTGTGACACCATACAATGGGCAGTATGAACATATAAGACCGTGTAATCTGACCGGACGCGATCACCACTATGCACCTCATGCAACAACGAAGAAGAAACGATAGAACATTTTCTACTCAAATGCCCAAAACCTGAATTCTATCGCCGCATACTGGAAAACGAGCTCAAAAACTTAAATGTCCCTCTGTCGTTGGCTTCCATATTAAATCCTAAACCTCCACCTTACTAGCTTACATCAAATCGACTGACTATTACTCTACCATTTAATATTATATGGTTACACCAAGAAACCAAAGACCAAATTTAAATAGATGTAGCACGCTTAGAGTCAAAATTATTTTACAGGGACGGAAATAAGGGTCAGTGATCAGAAATAACTGATCAAATTTGGACAAATCAAATTTACCAATCAAAAGGCCATAGCGATAACATAGACAAATTCACCGATCAAATTAAAAGCTCCTAATGATGAGCACCGATCAAGTTGTGTTCCCTTATTTCCAACCCTTATTAACGAATATTAACCGTCTGGTTTTCTAGCGGGGGCAGAAGACTGGAGGTTATATCAAACATTCACAATCGGTTTTAATTATAATAATATTATTATTTATAATATTTAGTTACTTATTAATTTATTTATTTATGTACTTAATTAATTATTGCTATTGACCATGTGTGACTTAGATCACGATACTGTCTGACTGTGGCAAAGAATACCACAAAAAAAAAAAAAAACAGAAAACAAGAAACTACCAACTCTTCTATTTTTTGTGATATAGGCACATCACGCTGAAAACCACAGACGGGCAAAACCAGACACGAAACAGAACACAGATGGCGACCAAAATTATTTAACAAAGCCGTGAGTGACAACACCCCAGGAAGACGTCCTGAACTGACAAAATCAACTATCCACAAGACCAGACGCGCTACGCCTGAGACGCCCAACTATTTAATGCAGAATATGATCCTTTGACTTTCAAACAATATAGAACGCAGCCTGCCATCCTGTACACCGTTACGCACTCCAAGCAATGTTACAGGTACAGATTTCTGGAAGAACCCGCCTATGGTTCTCCCAGCTTTTTCTGGACGGCTTTGTGTTTATGGAGGGATACAAAGACAAAGGAATCATCCAAGCGACTACAATATATAAGAACATTTACCAATAACCTAAGCAAAAACTGACCGACGAACTTGTACAATTTTTCTCTTCTATTCATATCTCATTCCACACTTGTTATTTATCTATTTATTTATTTAATTATTTGTTCGTTTATTTACTTTTTTATTTTAAAACATAGCGCTTGTAAACTTCACAAATGAAATGAGAAATGTAACGTGAAATTAAAATAAAAACAATGAGTTGATGGGCCGCGAAATCCGTATGGGAAGCGGCCCTTAAACTGCAATTTCAATCAAAAACCAGACGCGATATTCTCAATCTGACTACAGTGACGTGATCTGACTACATTGACGCGATATTATCAGTCTGATTGTAATAGCGAGATCTGACTACATTGACGCGATCTGTCTACATTGACGCGATATTATCAGTCTGATTGTAATAGCGTGATCTGACTACATTGACGCGATATTATCAGTCTGATTGTAATAGCGTGATCTGACTACATTGACGCGATATTATCAGTCTGATTGTGATAGCGAGATCTGACTACATTGACGCGATATTATCAGTCTGATTGTAATAGCGTGATCTGACTACATTGACGCGATATTATCAGTCTGATTGTAATAGCGTGATCTGACTACATTGAAGCGATCTGTCTACATTGACGCGATATTATCAGTCTGATTGTAATAGCGAGATCTGACTACATTGACGCGATCTGTCTACATTGACGCGATATTATCAGTCTGATTGTAATAGCGAGATCTGACTACATTGACGCGATCTGTCTACATTGACGCGATATTATCAGTCTGATTGTAATAGCGAGATCTGACTACATTGACGCGATATTATCAGTGTGATTGTAATAGCGTGATCTGACTACATTGACGCGATATTATCAGTCTGATTGTAATAGCGTGATCTGACTACATTGACGCGATATTATCAGTCTGATTGTAATAGCGAGATCTGACTACATTGGCGCGATATTATCAGTCTGATTGTAATAGCGTGTTCTGACTACATTGACGCGATATTATCAGTCTGATTGTAATAGCGAGATCTGACTACATTGACGCGATATTATCAGTCTGATTGTAATAGCGTGATCTGACTACATTGACGCGATATTATCAGTCTGATTGTAATAGCGTGATCTGACTACATTGACGCGATATTATCAGTCTGATTGTAATAGCGAGATCTGACTACATTGACGCGATATTATCAGTCTGATTGTAATAGCGAGATCTGACTACATTGACGCGATCTGTCTACATTGACGGGATATTCTCAATCGTAATGATATTTTTGATGCGTGGAATCTGTATTGTGGTTCCACAAACTACAAAAGGATGCCTATCCAAATCCGAAACTTTTAGCATTTGACCTAACGATTATGTATTGTATTCGTTCCTTTTGCAGTTCCCTCAACACATATCGGAGTTTGTCGAAGAGTACTTCATGTTTAACTTAAATTGTACGAAGACTATGAAATAGCTTGTCAACGGTGGATATATACCGTATATCCACTTTCAACCCACTTCTTACTGGTATGAATCGGCAGTTTAGTTTAACAGACTTGTATTTAAAATATCTGATTTGTATCAGACTGATGGGTGATCAACTGATTTATCATTCTAGTGTCGAATGACATAGTTTTATAAGAAACTAACATTAATTGATTCTTTTTTTGAGATTGTCAATGACACCGTATAATGGAAATGGCTGCATCACTTTTTATGACAAATGATCAACTTTGTCATATTCGAAGTCTCGAGATCATCTGCACTCTATTTCTAAGAGAAACTAAATGGAACTGGACTGAGTGATTTCCATTAGAGGCATTCACTTGTTGATTATCTATATATATTAGATCCCTAAGAAGTTTCAATAGTACCGTGTCGCCTGTAGCCCTTGATATTATTTATTATTTAAAATTATTCAACACTTGTGTCTATAACAACTTGTTAACCGTGCAATTATTGAGTGTTTTAGCACGGTGGTGTGAAATGTAGATCTGTCAAGTGCAGGTGTTCATTGGGAGATTTTATTTTACCAGCCGGGAGATCGAATAAACACACAAATAAATTAAAAGATGGAAGTTTAACTGCTGTTTTCATCGTGAAATTGATTAAGAAATCGATACAAATAGACCTAAATCCAAGTATTTCCACAGAGCCTAACTCAGCTAGCAGAATCTCTCCATTCGAGAGACCACATAAATTCGTTCACTGACATTGGTAGGATGCCAACCGAGAAGGGAACATCGTGCCAATATCAATGGACGAGGTTTTTTTTCAAGAAAGGAGAGAAAGCCTTGCCCTTGCCCTAAAATATAAAATTTCCCACACTAACCGTGCGTAAAATAACCATTGAGCACGCCTATGAAAACATATAAGTATAACATTTTTATGGAGGAAATTGGTGTTCTTATTATAAATGCGGCTGAAGAATGACGACCACTTCTAGAAGCAGCCTTGGTAGTCGATATAATTTTGTTGCTCAGAACCTAGCACTCTATAAAGGTTTAGGAAAGTGTGAGATGGTTAGTTGTCGAAGATTTGATGAATAGCCATATTTTTAGCTCATATGCCATGCTTCATTTTAGCAACAGTAATATTCAATGATACTGGAATTCTCAAATGAATACGTTGTAGTAAGTTATATGGGCTAGCTGGGAAGAAATTCGCCTTTTTGCTTGGAGCAATCGAACGCTGAGTGAAAGTCATGTATTGACAATTACTGACATATTTGACAATAATGGTCTATTGATCTTAGCTGGTAAACTGAAAAGTTAAGTTTCATTGGAAAATTACTGAATGTCGGATTTGACGCTGTCATGCAGTTGAAGTTATATCGGCGGAACTGAGATTGGTGTTTGCTAATCTAAGTTCTGGTGAAGAGGTTGTTCATATAGCGACTACAACTGGTCCCACTTCTTACACCACAAAAATTGTAGATCTCACGGTTTTTGTCCCCTTCGGAAACACATAATGGAGTATGGTTGTCTGATGAGAGCGAATTCCGGTTCCGGGACAAGGTTTAAATTATGATCTGCTTCTTGGGAAACAAGCATGCTTGTGATCGATGAAAAAAGGTGAAACAAGTTGAAGCAAATTGGCCTTGCTGTCTGAAATACTTTGAGAACATTTTATCAGAAACATAAACTAATCATTTGACAACTAAAATATGGCCAACATGCTCTAACGGTTTTTCAACTATGTAAGAAAAGACGGAATAATGAAACAGAATAACGTTCTACTGATATATGATCGATATTTCATCAAAATGTACTCAGGTTATTTTCCGGGCAATAATGATGATGTATAATGTTCAATGATAACCAAAGGACAAATTCGATGCCATCTTGCCATGTTTGACTGATTCATGAGTGGGCGAGATTAAATGTTTGTAGTGGCCATGAAGCAGATATGTTCCAACAAAAAAAAACAAACACACGAACGCAGTTGATATTGCGGGTCGTTCATTGTCCTTGAGTACTTATTCTCTTAAGGGAGTAGAGGACGTTCATTTCCCTGCTCTTATGGGGCTACAACATGGTGATTTGTCGGATTTTTCAAAACAAGCTGAATTTCCTAACAAAAGTACACAGACATCTCAAAATGGAATAAAAATCAACAAAAGACACAACACAACCATTTATGCGTTCTACTGGTGGGTCGATAGTGTGATGGGACGGACCAAAAAATTAGCATTTTAAATTCAACGGTTGGAGGGTGCAAAGTGCTCCATAGGTTAAAAATTATTCCTCCGGAATACCCCCAAATTCACTCCTATTCACTTTCAACAAAAAGAAAACTTCTGAATGGCTAATAATTGGAACTTCAATAATATTCTCCACACCCACCCCGATTCCCCACCTTCACCCCCTCCTGGAAATAGGACTGAAAAGGCTCAGTTTATCTGTTATACCGCTAATATTTTCTAAGAAAGTATGGTGTCCCCCTGTTTTTATTACATATTTAACAAGCACTATATGTGTTTAGTATTATATAGCAAAATGGGAAAATTTGACCTTGGGAAGTTTGATTTATTGAGCATCAAAGAAGAAAAAATCCAAATTTCCCTATGTATTCAGTGTTATGGCTTTTAAGTGGTATACATGCTTTTGGCTACCATATTTTTTTAACGAGTATGGTGACCCCCTATTTTTTTCCATGGATCATCTTCTCCTAACCTGATGAAAAAATCCTGAAATTTAAAAAAAAATTCAACCTCTAGAAATGAACGTCCTCTACTCCCTTAAGGAACAATGATGACACAGGCATACGTATAGGACGTATTTATGAGAATACATGTCGTATGACAATGGCGTTAAGTGTGTTTGTCGCTAAGAGAGACCAGTCCGATGCCACTGGTCGTGAATGATCTCGATGCATAAAACAATAGAGTGAGCAAATGTAAAAACGATATAAAATGGAGTGTGAATGGCTAGGTGGAAACATGTAGGATGAAGTAAGTCGATTATTATGTGATCAGTTACTGGTATAAATCAATTACTGCCGAGACTCCGGGGATGCAATTATGTGACGTATCGCTCAGACTGGATCCTTTTGTTGTATACATGCGGTGCGAGCCGGTTTATCTTCCTTTGATCGAGAAATTCATATATAAGAATTTTTAAGAAAGATTCATGATTTTGTATGCTAACTGGAGTTTAATTGTTGAGATCAGTTACTTGGACTATTCCGTAACCCTGTAAAACGGAGCGTGCGTATTCTAATCATCTATGTGCAATGGCGAGTATTGTACAGAAGGCGAATCAGAAATTCATTTGGAAAAATCAATGAGATTAGTGATACAGATGTTAAAACAGGAAAAAACATCATGATGTCCTGCTGATACGAAAGAATGCCTGTTCGGCGTAGAAGGCGTTATATGAAAAATGTCTTGCAAACGAATCTGGAAAAGAGAATACAGATGAGTGATAGGGATTTGACGAAAGAAACACCATGATTGACCGCTTCTCTCCTGAGAGAAACTAGTTTGTATTTATATGTACAATTTATTTTATGCGCGTGGAGATTGGTGCTAATATGGTCTATGAATTTGGTTGTTCGATAAAGAACGCTAAAGTTCTTCATGGACGACGGCTGGCTTGTGAATATATGATATGACTCCTGTATTGCAAGATATTAGCTTGTTTTGTATACATATTTCTTTGTTTGATAGCTGGATTTAGTTTGTTGCTACTATTGTCTAATGAACAAATCTTATGGAATTGAAAATCCTTTTTTGTGCGATGACTTGGTGCTGGAGTGCGTGAGTGAATAGGGTTTAGCGTCGCTTTCAACATTTTTCAGCTAAATCACGACGGGGAAGGAAATGGATGGTAGGGCAATGAGCGGGGTACCTATACTTGTAGCAGAGCAGATCTCCTGCTGCCATTTCATAGTGCTGTCCCACAGAAATATCATGCCGTAGGCAGACATGACACCTCACTCTGTCACATTATACTGACACCGAGCGAACCAGTCCTTGTTCTATCTTCTTAATGCCGAGCGTAAGCGAGGAAGCAACAAATTCCATTTTTCAAGTCTTTGGTATGACCCGGCCTGAGATTGAGCCCAGTACCTACCGCTTACGAGACCGACGCTCTAACCATTAAGCTTGGTGCTGGATGTTGAATTTGACCCTTGTGGTGTGATAACACAAGTAGATCTTGTTCGTTGATCATGTCTTCATGCTGTTACCCGTCCTCTCACCAAGCAGGAATTATTAAGTTCACGACGTAAGAAGCGTTTCCAAATGTTGTTCGATATCCGATCGAGATTTTTCCAATTCAGTCGCGAAAGTCGCGATTTTCAATGTGCGCATTGATTTGACTAGGTGCCAATGGTTTTATCAATCGAAATAAAATAAATGACTGGAAAACCATTTCAAATTGTTGAGGATTATGGAAAACATTGCAGCTTCGCTCCGGCGGAGGAAGCTATACCAGCTTTTGAATTATGCACAGAGCCCTACAGTAATAATCAGCTCGTGTACAGATTAACGAGTGAAAAACATATAAATCGTGTTATTCTCGATATTCTCGCGAGTTGCTTTATTAGTCGCGGAAATGCGAGCAAAATCGCGACTAAATGAAAAACGATTAATATAAAGGCACTAGAATGATCGCAGTATTATTGCCAAAGCAATTTTTGTTGGTCGGTGCTAAATATGCATCAGCGGTCATTCTATGTTGCGCCTTCAGGAAGATATTTGTGAGTTCATAGTCGAAAGCATTTTCTCACGTGAACTATGGGCACCTGCATCCACTCAAAGTATAATGGATAGTGATATTCACGTCTTGTCATTACCAGATTAATTTAGGAACAATTATTACCAATATTTCCATTCCTCATCAACATTATATGACAGATAGGATCGGTATCTTGAAACAAGACAGATTAATTATTATATCTGCCATCTTTATGTGGTGTTACTCTTTCAACCGCTGCGAGTGATACCTAAAACAATTTCGCCAGTGAGTATCAATAATTATCATGGCAGATCTTGTTTAGGTAATAAGTGTGAACATGTGATGGTGCAGTCTGATCAGAAGCGATATTCTCCATCTGACTGCATTGACGCGATATCCTCAATCCGAGTGCATTGTTCCCAAGATATATCAAGGACCAAGAATGATGTTGATGTGTTTTTGTATCCCATTAACGCTTTTGTTAGAGTTATGTGTTCACCTGGACACACTGAATGACCGATTTGAGCGAAACTAGACACACCCTTGAAAGCAAAATCTAAGCCGCTACAACACAAACATTTGGAAGCAAATCTCCTAGCACTAAATCGTTTTCAATGTTGCAGGTAAGAGATCATGAAGTTCTTATCTTGAAATACATTCAGTTTTGGAGATAAGACATTATGGTGTTCTTTTCTTCAAAACCGGTCAATATCGCAGGTAAGACATCATGATGATCTTATTTTCAAATCCGGCCCATGCCGTGCGGTGTTGTTATCTTGATGCCATTCTAAAACTGGCCACCAATCCTATGGTGTGGCGTGGCATCATGATGTCTTATCTTCAAATACGGTTAATGTTACAGGTAAGACATCATGATGATCTTATTTTCAAATCCGGTCTATGTTGCAGGTAAGACATCTTGATGTGCTTATCTTAAAATCCGGTCAATCCTACAGGTAAGGCATCATGATGTCTTATCTTCAAATACGGTTAATGTTACAGGTAAGACATCATGCTGTTCTTATTTTCAAATCTTTCTCATGCAATGACAAATAATCTTTAATTCAAATGATTTTCGAATGTTTATTGGAACATCGCAGAGCTTGAATACATGGCATTAACCTCTGACAACGTAGTGCCACAGCTGCTGTACGATACGATCGTATTGGGACATCAGTGTGAGATATTCATCAGCAAATTTAAGAAACTTTATTTGCAGTAGCTTGGATTTATGGCCGCGCCTAACGAATTTCTGCAATAATGATTTCTATCCAATTATTTTTAGGATGACACTTTCTTGATAACGCAGAAATACGCGTGCTAGATGGGCCAGTCCCATGCGAGACTCGAACCGTGCCCTCTGAGTTTAGCACCAAACTCGAAGGCATGGGTTCGAGTCTCGCACGGGACTGGCCCATCCAGTATTTGTGCTTTACCAAGAAAGCGTCATCTTAAAAATAATTGAATATAAATGTCAAATACGTTGTAAATGGCATTATTATATAAATATTGTTTCATACAGATTGAAATTATCCCCTCTGCCTTACTTGGGAAGCAGCATCGAAAGAAGATAAGCGCCTTTATGAAAAACAGATATTTCCCGGCAATAAGCAAAAGAGTATTTCACATGTCACTGCAATAACAATCCCATCCCGTATAAAATAGAACATCAAATAAACACAAGCTCAGTTCTTGTACAAAGAAGCCGTCGACAGTTTCGAGTGATACTCGCAATGCACCTTGCTTTTCTTGCCTTTAAACCCTTACCATTGACCGAAGTCCGTTAGAGAACCACCCAATAGAGTCTTTGAAGGTCGTGGGTTAACGTGACCGGAAATGTCAAGTCGCGAGAGCCGAGACAGGAAGTAGTCATTGAAACCATGGAAGAGAAAAAATAAATGCACACCGACAAGGGGCAACGTCTTCAACAGCAAAGCCTGACTACGATAAAGGCGTCTGACTGTAGGCTTTCAGTTAAAATAGAGAATCCTTCAGCATTAGTTGCTTTGAGAATAACAAGAAACGTGACAAAGGATTGAGGAACATAGAACAAGACGAAACCTCCCATTCTTCTAATTAGAATAGTCATCTCTATGAACAGACAAATCCACAGGCATCAAACGTCTGGGATTCAAATCCTGAGAACGTTGTATGCATTCTAATTAACGCACAGGTTGTCTACACGGTAGTATCTTCATCATACATGTTTGGTTTTCCTGTTGTTAGGTCCGGAGGCTTGGCGGTCATATTGAATTTAACCTTCTCCTCTGAAACCGCTAAGCCAATCGCAGCAAAACTTGGTACAGATGATCACTAGATCGAGCTCTCCGTTTACCAAGATGTTCGCCACCATCCAATCAAAAAGCTTGGATTTTTAAGTAACGGATTTAGACGGGGAAAGTTACGCAATATATGTTATATGATATGCCGATCCTGGATATGCAAATATTTTGCTCCTAGGTCACGTGGGTTGGCCGCCATCTTGAATTTGTGCAAAACTTTACTGCAAGTGTTTATTCTCGGTACATTATTCTTTTGAAACACAATAGTTACAGATGTCTAGGCTACTGCGATATATCGGAAAAGTCATTGACTGTTGCACCGAAAGTAAATACTGTTGGTTGGTTAACCGGTTTGGCCACCATATTCATTAGTTCCACTCCAGGACGCCAGAGGACGCCGTACTGAATAACAGACTGAGTGAAAGACTCACTGGTTGATTTAGAAACTAGTAAGAGAAGTTGGGCGAGGATAACCTGAATAATTTAGGAGAAGTCGACGTTTTATTAGTCTCTGATTATGGGCCCCAATGTATCGGGTTTTATTACACATAAGCACTGGGTCTCTGGTATGGATAGACCGGGTCCCCGGTAGCCGCTGCTCGCAGCTCCAATTTATTTTGCTTTTGTTTGTAGATTCTCGTGTTTCTGAATGGAAACATTACGTTCTATTTGTGAATTGGTGTCTTCTTAACCCACGCTTGGTCGTCAAATTACCAAATCATTGGAAGTTGATCAACTCCAGGGTGCTGTATAAAAACGGTGCTGTATATTGACATTGGAACCAAACGTTCCCATTTGAAGGTGAATATTGTGGTTATAGAGTCAAACGCTTTCGAGAAGGATGTTAGTAGTTCACTCGAGGGATTCTATAGGGAACATATCTTCGCAATCAATCGACGAATGGTCCATATTAACCTCGGTGTTTATACGAAACAGTGCCGTCTGTTATTGCCCATGGTGAATACGGATATGGGGCCAAAGTGGAAACGGAGCTCTGTAGTTTTTATTGTGTTTTATTTGTGTTTGGATGCAAGCTCTATTTTATCCATTGCATATATTCTCGAAGGTTAATGTGTAAATACTATGATCGAGACAATTGGGTTTCGAAAAACAGGAAACGTTGTCAAGGGCGATCAAGCAAAATCTAAGAAAACAGAAACCCTGGAAATTGTAAGACTTCTAAAGATTGCCTTTAGAGCCTATAATTCGGGCGTTAGTCATGTGAGATTCATTCGTGACATACATCAGAAATTAGCACTTCTCTGTCCATGAGAGATGTAATTCCTGTTTTGTTTTTCTGCTGACTGATATTTTGTTGCATTTCTTTGCGGATTCCATCGTTTCTGTTTCTCATCTGGTGCTAACATGCATACTGTTGTTGACTTTGGGTATTGCTCTGTGGCTTTAGTATACCAGATCAAGCAACGGGAGCCGAAATCGTCTCCCCCGGGCTAGTTATCAGGTGCGACAGTCATTATTTTGGTATCAGTTCCGCCTTAAGATAGGATTCCAAGTTGTGTATGTGTCCATTCCAAGCTTGATGAGATGAGTCTGGGAGTCAGCTGGTCGTGTTTACGGGCATCCCTGGGAGATTTAATTAGAACCCTGCTATGTTACATCATTGGCAGAACTTTGGAGCCGACAGACCTCGATCGATATTGTTTCCACGCTGAGACGAAAATCGAATAAATCCAATAAAAATATTCCCAACAGTAGCTTTTGTGTCTGGTAGCCATGGAAACCGGTCAGAGCATGCACATTTGGGGTCGTCTGGTGATTGCACCATTATGCATCTGCCATCACATCGTGACAACCTTGGTCGCTATTCCGCTATTTTCGATTCCCTGAACAATGGCGCTCCCGGCTTGGTTTTTGTTTGTGCTACAAGTGTTGTCAGTTCAAGATGGTGGTCTACTTGTTCCCGCTCCAGCGTGTTAATAAAAACTAACTATGTTATCTCATTGCGGATACTTATCTCTTTATTGCTCCCTGAAAAGGAGAAGTATTATGGGAATGTTCTCATATTATCCCGGATAATGGTGTAAATATCCTTCAATTTTCCTTCCCCGGGAGAACACAATACAGTCCGATGGAACAATACCATGCTAAACAATACCCCATAAACTGTCCGGGTCTAGTTAGTAATACGATAGCGATTTCAAGCCTGGATACCAAGCGCATAGGATAATATATCCTAATTGGGTGCCACGAAGTGCACAGGTATTGACATGCAAAAATAATCTAGGTCACAATTACATTTTTTCGGCCTACGTGCATTGTGTGTTGTGTATAGCAAAAAGATAACTTCAGCTCCAACATGAGCTTGGCGATGGACATGGGTTCAATAAAGTAAGAAGCGAATAAAAGAACAGTATATCCGTCGACTGCCTCAAGAGAGAAATTCACTCAATATAATAACACCCACAGCAGTGTCATTCGCATAGCGAATAGATTATTAAAATCAGTATTTTATTTGGAATAGGCGAGTCAGAGTTGGCATTCAGCAGCTAGGCGTTACGTTATCTAGGATCAATGTCCATGAAATCGAACGATCTGGTACGTATGACATATGTGGCACCAAACCCAATTCGTTCAAAGTGCCCTCTATAGAGAGTATAGCGGGTAGCAGTTTGTAATCATGCCGTGTCGCTGACAAGTGTTCTCTCGTCCACACGGAAACAACATCTAACCTCTCCACTTTATGATTCTTAAATTGACAAGCATGTAAATAGACGTAATTATAACATCCATGTCAGGTTTAATTTGAACACCTCTCCATTTCTGCTCATTTCAGAGTGCAAAAATAAACTTGCGATGCGTGAGATTATTTTCTCCAGTACAAAAAAAAACCATTTCAAGTTTTATATCCAGCTGATGTTGTTTACAATACAGAATTCAGTTCAAGGCAATTTCAACATAAAAAGTTCAGCTTCGGTTCTAAGATAGCTGCACATGACAAATATACATGTGCTAAAATTCCAATTCAATAGAAAAGTAAGGAAGCAGTTCAAATTAGTACACAAATTAGTGTACTTGTAGTGAGTGGTGGTTGATTTATTTGTATTTAAATTCAAGCAACGTACTCAATTATCACTTATGAGAATGAATGTTCGAATAGCCAAATTCTAAAACATATCATGTGTTAATTTAACAGGAAGTCAGATTTGGAAATCCCCCGTGTTTGTGGACAGTCATATCTCAAGAACCTCGGTATTAACGGTCAGTCATATCTGGTAAAACGGACAGACATATCTGGAGAACCCCCCTTATTAACGGACAGTCACATCCAGCGAACCCCCATGATCACGGACAGTCAAACTGGAGAACTCCGTATTAACGGTCATTCATATCTGAAAAAATAACGCATTAACGGACAGTCGTACCTGGAGAACCGCCGTATTAACGGACAGTCACATCTGGAAAGAACGTATTCACGGACAGTCATATGTGGAAAATCCTGTATTGACGGACAGTCACATGTGGAGAACCCCCGTATTGACGGACAGTCATATCTGGGGGAAAAACAGATTAACTGACAGTCATATCTGGATAACCCCCGTGTTGACGGAGAGTCATATCTGGAGAACCTTCGTATTAACGGCCAGTCATCCCTGGAAAGAACGTATTCACGGACAGCCATATCTGGAGTAACCCCATATGAACTGAAAGTCATATCTGGAGGATTCTTGTATTCAACGACAGGTATATCTGGGAAATTCCATGCAGTATTAACAGACACGCATCTGCCAGAACCTTGTACTAACGGATAATGCTACATAGACGAATCCGTACAAACAGACATTCACATCCAGTGAATCCGTATTAACGGACACTCATATCTGGAGGATCTCCGTATTACTCATTTGTGACGAAAAGGTGAGATTAATTGCAGAGTGACGCAGCTTTTTGTAAGGACTGGTGTATTTATAAACAAGTACTCTGCGTTATCTCGTCGAGGGTCCGTCATTTTTCACCCCCCCCTCCCCCCCATCCCTATTGACGAAGATGTGTTTCATAGAATGATGCCTATAGGCTAACACCAGCTGTTATATGAAAAAGTTTATCTCGATTAATCTTCGAGGGAGGGTTGAGCCCAAATTATTGAGCACAGGCCGCTCAGAACAATTAAGCCAAGCACTTTTCTCTTGCCAGTGAACCAGCTCGTCATTGTCTACGGCCACCATGTGGAATGACTCGAATCCAAGTGGTGGTCAGATAATGGCATATCATTCATAAATTTCCATTCCCCTCTTGAAACACGTCCCTTGTGGTTTACACAGCAAACGGTGGCCGAAATTGGTGGAACCATATCAAATACCCTGTCAAATATTTACTGAGCATATGTCCGTAAACCAGATAATACTATAATCATTCTTGGTGTGTGAAGTCATATGTAACATCTGGAGAGCGGAAAGCCCGGCCGGCAATATGACCAGACCAGAGTAAAGATTGATCGAACGACCAGAGTAAACATTGATTGAATGACCACTAAACGTGAAACCACATAAGTGTTTACACAATATCACAGTTATATGGTTATGGACGTCTGGGGTGGCTGTTTTTTTCTAAGGCTTAACATTACACGTTCAATTTCGAAAACGGGGAGCACGGAAATCTCTTTTATAATTCGCGAACATTAGAAGCCATTTTCCAGGAAATATTCTGTCACCATTCATCTCCGATTGTCCAGAACTGTTCACAACTGGGCTACTGTACAAGATACTGACAAAATAAAATGTCAATCGCTCAAATTTTAAAATTTAATTGAGTAGATATCTGGCCTAAAAGTTTTTGAAATATTGGATAGATCATGCTGTATATCAGGCGGGGCGTGCAAATAGAATCTGTTTCCGTAATACCAAAACGGGTCCTATGATAACTCGAATTGAAAATGAACAAAAATCATCAACTCTCAAATTCATAGTCGTTCTCTCATTATGGGAAGATATATATTCAAGATTTAGTAGAGGTCAGGTGAGTTTGTGGGGACTGTTTTAAGATACTCCATATGGAATACTTAAATGCGAAAGTGAATGTGACATATAGCGAGCAATGTGTATTTCTGTTGTTGTTCTCAATTATGGAAGATATTTGTACTGCGACGTCCAGTGATACAGGAATAACAACACAGTAATAAAACACAGTAACATTTTAAACATTCTCCTAGAGAGGAGATAACGAATGAAGTATCCCATGTCCACCATATGCTTGTGACTTGTCACTGAATAGTATTAGACCAGCACATCATGTCCTGCTGACATTATTGACAACTGTTGACATTATTGAACACTTCATTTATATACACGGACATATGTCACAGAGACACAGGGAAACAGAGAGTTCCATACGGACATGGGGCACAGATAGTTTCAAATGGACATGGGGCACAGATAGTTTCATATGGACAAGGGGCACAGAAACTTCCATATGGACATGGGAAACATGGAGTTCCATACAGATATGAGGCACAGAGAGTTCCATACGAATATGGGACACAGGAAGTTCCATACATATATGGGACACAGGGAGTTCCATACAGACCTGGGGCACAAAGAGCTCCATACAGATATTGGGCACAGAGAGTTCCATACTGACATGGGACACAGAGAGTGCCATACTGACATGGGCACAGAGAGTTACATACTGACATGGGGCATAGAGCACTCCATATGGACATGGGACGTAGGGAATTCCATACGGACATGGGACACAGAGAGTTCCATACTGACATGCGGCAAAGAGAGTATCATACTGACATGGGGCACAAAGAGTTCCATATGGACATGGGGCGCAGATAGTTTTATACGGACATGGGACACAAAGAATTTCATACGAGCATGGGACGTAGAGAGTCCATACGAGCGAGAGCACAGACAGTTCCATACGGACATGGGGCACATGACGTTTCAGACGGACATCAGGCGCAAGGCGCTCTACATGTATATGATAATTGATTTGATTTGATTAATTCACCATATAACAGCCAAAAATTAATAAATAATGTACAATTTAATGATAAAAGATATAGTGCCGTGGATGGTGGGAATAAAACCCAAATGGGCTTGTTATATCCTGGAAATATATTCTATATTAAATTTTGCACGATTATATGAAAATATATATTTATATATAGTTAAGGTGAAGTTACGAGACATCAGTTATTGTTTATAAAAGATTAATGTAACATATATATAGAGATAATATTAACCCTATCTGCCCTGGGCTTTTTGGGACCTGTCCAGGCCTGGGGGGGTATTTTTCTTACCCCTTGAGCTAGGGGGCTGAAACTTATCACGCTATACCCTTGGGTCAAGCTCTACCAGAAAATGTAAAAAAAAATCCAAGATGGCCGCTTTGATGACGTCACAGTGACGTCATTTTCAAAAACGACATTTTTTGGTCGATTTTTCGGTCAGATTTTCCGAATTTTTTATTTTTGCAATTTCTTTGCAAAACTGCACGAAAAATTAGTAAATATTAATGTGATGTGAAATAAAATAGTTTTCGCCCATTTTTCATCGCGGAAAAGCAGAAATTTGAAGAAATATGACAAAAACATCACGTTTCTGGTACATCACGAGGCCGCCATCTTGAATTTACCCATGATCCTCTGCTCGGGGGGTTATGCAAATAGGCTCAAAATGACCCCAATAAGATAAACTTTAAAATCACGGAGTTTCAGCTCTCCATTGTTTGCCGTTCCGGAGATCAGAAAGTTTGGTAGGGGGGCCATAATGCCCCCCCAGGCCAGGTAGGGTTAAACAATAATTATAGTAACTACTATATTATAGATAAGATAAGATAAGTTTATTAAAGTCTCACCACATATAAAACATTCACAGCAGCAGTACTTTCAGACTACGTAATTATATGTACCACTCTAATAATAGAGTTATGAGAGACTGATACTAGCAGTTAAAACAATTGATAGCTGATGATACAAGCTCAAGATACTTAAGACAAAATATCAAAACAATTACATACAAGAGTTAAAACCTCATGCATAAATAGAATGCTGTCGTCGTCTTAAAATTTGATAGCAGGCTTTGGCCGAAGTGTTGACTACGTCCGGGTTGGAAAACGCTACACACAGAATTTCCTTATCTGACATCTTCAGGAAATCTTCACCACAAACAAAATATAGTGTTTGAAACAGGTTAAAACGTATGTCCTCATATAACGGGCAATTACATAATACATGCTCTTCATTTCCACTACCCCTGGGCAAATAAAACAAGTTCTTCTGTCAATAGATAAACCTTCATATCTTCCAGTTTCCAATCGTAATGGTGCAACACCTTGCCAAAGCACTTCTATAACTTCTCGGTAAATTCCTCTCTATATAATCTTCTTTACCAAATGTATGTTTAAACATTCTATATGATCTCAATTTGTTCTGCCCTTGGCCTGATTTAGATGCTGGTCTTTTCACATCATTATTCCATTGTATCAAATAATTGTTGAAAATTTTCTCTTTTATGGCGGTTTGAACAAATCGGGATGAATACACAACGTTAACATTCATCACATGATTTAGGCCATTTTCTCCGAAACATTTTTGTACCCTAAATACCCAGTTTTTACACCGACTTCTCGCCTGTAAATCACGGAGTTTCAGCTCTCCATTGTTTGCCGTTCCGGAGATAGAGCAGAAAGTTTGGTAGGGGGGCCATAATGCCCCCCCCCCCCCCGGCCAGGTAGGGTTAAACAATAATTATAGTAACTACTATATCATATCACATTGGCAAGAGCAGGTATTATCACAACATTTTCCACGCAAGCGTATACATTAGTGCAGATGAGTAAGTTAGAATATGTGGAATTTGACGTTATCTTGAAATTGATCAGAGTTGATAGAGATAATTCTGACGAGTTAAAAGAGTGGTCAGTAGTATAGTAAGTGGAATAAACGGCAACTTTCACCCGGATGTAGTGACGTCACGGGGAGGATTTGAGGAGGAACTAGTAGCGCCATCTGTACACTCTGGATGCAAGGGAGACAACTCGGACAGATCAGGGCATGTACTGACATGTTATGGATTGCATCAGCCTTGGCTGTGTGCCAAGTGTTGACCACTATAGTTCGGTTAACCTTTGACCTTTGTATTCTTCCGCGGTGATGCGGTCATGTCTGGCGGTGATGCGGTCGCCTCCGCGGAGAAAAAGTAGTCCCCAGAATTCAAATACGCTGCATGGTCCGATTGGGTCGAGTGAGGTATCATTGTGAAGCTTATGTGAGTGGGCATCGGTTGGGCTGGATGCGGGGTTGAAATAGCGTCATTCTGCGCATGCGCGGTGGCCCAAGGGTATGGAAATAAACGTTTTGGAGCTAGGGGAGCCACTAGTGGTCCGATGGGGTCATATGAGGTATCCATGTGAAGCATTCGTAAAGGGGCATCTGATGAGCTGGGTGCGGGGTTGAAATAGCGGCATTCTGCGCATGCGCGGTGGCCCAAGGGTATGAAAATAGACGTTTTGCAGCTAGGGGAGCCACTAATGGTCCAATGGGGTCATATGAGGTATCAATGTGAAGCATTCGTGAAGGGGCATCTGATGGGTTGGGTGTGGGGTTGAAATATCGGCATTCTGCGCATGCGCGGTGGCCAAAGGGTATGAAAATAGACGTTTTGGGATCTAGGTAAGCCAATAATGGCCCGATGGAGTCGTATGAGGTATCATTGTGAAGCACACATGAGGGGGCATCTGACTGGACTAGTGGCTCGGGCGTTGTCAACACCCTGCGCATGCGCAAACACGGAATTGTGGGAAAAGGGTATGGAAATAGACGTTTTTGGATCTAGGTAAGCCCCTAATGGGCCGATTGGGTCGAGTGAGGTATCCGTGTGCAGCACCCATGAGGGAGCATCCGCCTGGACTAGTGTCTCGGCCGTTGTCACCAGTCTGCGCATGAGAGTACTCACTCACTCACTCACTCACCGTCGTTAGTGCGTCCATGCGTTAAGACGGGCGTTGGGGACGCCTCACTCACTCACTCACTCATTCACTCACTCACTCACACTCACTCACTCACTCACACTGACTCACTCACTGACTCACTCACTCAATCACTCACTTACTCACTCACTCACTCACCGTCGTTAGTGCGTCCATGCGTTAAGATGGGCGTTGGGGACGCCTCACTCACTCACTCACTCACTCACCCACCACTCACTCACTCACTCACACTCACTCACTCACACTGACTCACTCACACTCACTCACTCACTCACTGACTTACTCACACTCACTCACTCACTCACTCACACACTCACTCCCACCACCACTTGCACTCACTCACTCACTCACTCACTCACTCACCCACCACTCACTCACTCACTCACTCACACTCACTCACTCACTCACTCACACTCGCTCACTCACTCACTCACTCAACTCACTCACTCACTCACTCACTCACTCACACTCACTCATATGTACAGACACCACCACACACCAATAATACCACCATACACACACACCACCAACGCCACCACCAACGCCACCACCAATGCCACCAACGCCACCACCGGGCGTTGACGGTGGTGTTGGTAGCTCCCGTGTGGCAGAACTCTTGGATCGGAGCTCTCGGAGCTCAAAGCTTGCGGCGCTCGGAAATGACGTCATCGCAGGCATGCGCGTGTACCTGTGCTGCACCCTCGGAGCTCCGGAGCTCTTGGAGCTCCGGAGCTCTTGGAGCTCGGAGCTTCGGAGCTCTTGGAACTCGGAGCTCGGAGCTCCGGAGCTCTTGGAACTCGGAGAGGCTTTCCCAACATATTTGAGGCGTCCCCAACGCCCGTCTTAACGCATGGACGCACTAACGACGGTGAGTGTGTGAGTGAGTGAGTCTTCCGGTTCCGGTGACGTGACAGTAAACATGGAAAAACCCGGATGTAAGATGAGGACCTGGATGTAAGATGAGGACCCGGATGTAAAACTACAGTACCCAGGGAAGTGACCTTTGATCCTGCGCTACTCGGAAGTGACGTCATCGTACGCAGGCACACACACACACATACCTGGTGCACCCACACCCTAGTGTACCCTATGCCCTACGGGCTATAGGGTACAGGGTGCACCAGGTATGTGTGTGTGTGTGCCTGCGTACGATAACGTCACCTCCGAGTAGCGCAGGGTCAAAGGTCACTTCCCTGGGCACTGTAGTTTTACATCCGGGTCCTCATCTTACATCCAGGTCCTCATCTTACATCCGGGTTTTTCCATGTTTACTGTCACGTGACCGGAATCGGAAGACTCGCTCACTCACACACTCACCGTCGTTAGTGCGTCCATGCGTTAAGACGGGCGTTGGGGACGCCTCAAAGATGTTGGGAAAGCCTCTCCGAGTTCCAAGAGCTCCGGAGCTCCGAGCTCCAAGAGCTCCGGAGCTCCGAGGGTGCAGCACAGGTACACGCGCATGCCTGCGATGACGTCATTTCCGAGCGCCGCAAGCTTTGAGCTCCGAGAGCTCCGATCCAAGAGTTCTGCCCGGTGGTGGCGTTGGTGGCGTTGGTGGCGTTGGTGGTGGCGTTGGAGGCGTTGGTGGTGGCGTTGGTGGTGGTGTTGGTGGTGTGTGTGTGTGTGGTAGTATTATTGGTGCGTGGTGGTGTCTGTACATATGAGTGAGTGTGAGTGAGTGAGTGAGTGAGTGAGTGAGTGAGTGAGTGAGTGAGTGAGTGAGTGAGTGAGTTGAGTGTGAGTAAGTGAGTCAGTGAGTGAGTGAGTGAGTGTGAGTGAGTCAGTGTGAGTGAGTGAGTGTGAGTGAGTGAGTGAGTGAGTGTGAGTGAGTGAGTGAGTGAGTGAGTGAGTGAGTGAGTGAGTGAGTGGGTGGGTGGGTGGGTGAGTGAGTGAGTGAGTGAGTGAGTGAGTGAGTGAGTGAGTGAGGCGTCCCCAACGCCCATCTTAACGCATGGACGCACTAACGACGGTGAGTGAGTGAGTAAGTGAGTGATTGAGTGAGTGAGTCAGTCAGTGAGTGAGTCAGTGTGAGTGAGTGAGTGAGTGAGTGAGAGTGAGTGAGTGAGTGAGTGAGTGTGGCGTCCCCAACGCCCGTCTTAACGCATGGACGCACTCACCGAGGCCTGGGTAGGCCCATAGGCTGGCTATGGGGTATAGGTCCAACCTGGGAAATTCACACACGTTCATTGTGATATGGGTTGTTTGGTCTTGTTTTTCACGTCTCGTCATTTAGAACACGATGGGAAGGGTTTCGAAGCGAAGCGGTGAATTTTTTGGAAAAAGTTCACCGAGGCCTGGGTAGGCCCATAGGCCTATACTGCATGGCTATGGAGGTATAGGTCCATACGGGGTGAACGTTTTGGGGTCTAGGTGAGCCCCTTATGATCCTATGGTGCCGTATGAGGTCTTATTTTGAAGCTCCCGTGGAGTTTGTAATGTATCGACTAATGGTTCGTCCGTGTGCAATAGTCTGCGCATGCGCAGTCTGGCCGTAGTATAGAAAGCAGGCATGTTGGGGGCATGTGGGGGGGGTGTGTTTGGGGTAGAGATGGACCACTATGGGTCCAAATGGGTCGTGGAAGGTGTCAAAGGGAAGCTTGTGTGGGGTAGAGTCAAAATGGCGTGTTTTTAAGTGCAAGTCGCGTCAATCTGCGCATGCGCAGTTGGGTGTAGTAAGTAAAGTGGCCATTTTTGGGGTGCGTGGAGGTGTGTTTGGGGTGGAGAGGGACCATCCTTGGCCCGATTGTGTCGTGGGAGGTGTTATCTTGTAGCTCTCGGGGTGTACATCCCGATTTGAGGGAGGTTCACGTCATCTGTGACGTCATCGGTGACGTCATCAGTAGGAGTAGTGAAAGATGGCATTTTGGGGCAGTGAAGGAAGGTATTTGGTGTAGAGATGGACCATCCATATCTGTCACACATTATACCACATCTTTGTTGTGTTATACCACATCTGTCCTGCATTATACCATACATGTCCTGTATTATACCATACCTGTCCTATGTTATACAATATCTGTCCTGTATTATACCAAATCTGTCCTGTATTGTACCATATTTGTTCTCTATTATATCATATATGTCCTGTATTATACCAAATCTGCCCTGTATTATACAGTATCTGTCCTGTATTATACCAAATCTGTGCTGTATTATACCAAATCTGTGCTGTATTATCCAATATCTGTCCTGTGTTATACCATATCTGTGCTGTATTATACAATATCTGTCCTGTATTATACAATATCTGTCCAGTATTCTGCAATATATGTTCTGTTTTATACCAAATCTGTCCTGTATTATACAGTATCTGTCCTGTATTGTACCATATATGTCCTGTGTTATACCATATCTGCTCTGTGTTATACAATATTTCTCCTCTATTATACCATATCTGTGCTGCATTATACCATATCTGTCCTGTATTGTACCATATATGTCCTGTATTATACCAAATCTGTGCTGTATTATACAATATTTGCCTTCTATTATACCATATCTGTGCTGTATTATACCATATCTGTCCTGAATTATACCATATCTGTGCTGTATTATGCAATATCTGTCCTGTGTTATACAATATCTGTCCTGTATTATACCAAATCTGTCCTGTTTTGTACCATACTTGTCCTGTATTATACAATATATGTTCTGTATTATACCAAATCTGTGCTGTATTGTACAGTATCTGTCCTGTATTATACCAAATCTGTGCTGTATTATACAATATATGTTCTGTATTATACCAAATCTGTCTTGTATTATACAGTATATGTCCTGTATTATACAATATATGTTCTGTATTATACAATCGGATAGCCGTTGTCGTGAATAACAACAAGTTCAGCAATGTTCATACAGTTTATTATCCCCAATGTTACATCATACCCAGGCTGGGGGAGCCGCCCTGGGCATGTTTGGTATGTTCACAGCAAAACAAATTGAAATATCAAACATCATGTTTTATTATTTAACGCGCCGTCACATTAGGTACAAGTGTTTACTGAGCTCAAGTCAACGATCAGCATGTAGACATATAGAGTATGTACGGCATGTTATGGTATTCATCAGTGCATGGGTGAAGCATTCAGCCGATGGGGTGGTCGGTCAGCTTGGTAACGAAAACGTGACATTGGTCACCTTCTCCACTGTCCACTTGGTGTTGGGGCGTTGTTGTTGGGCCCATTCCAAGGGATCCACGGTGTCCAGTTTCTCCAGCATCGTCTCTAGCGACACTCGGTTAATGATGGTAAACGGTTGGTCAAATACCTGGATGTTCCTGCTCGGGTAAAAGTATCGGACTTGGACTGTCTCCTTATGCTGCAGCACATAACCAAACGCCAGATTCAATCTGAAGGCCGTAGTTTGGTCGTTGAAGATGGCTTCCACGTAGCTACGTAGACGGGCGAGGTCGGTCAGTCGGAAATTGTAGATATCTTGAATAGGGCGATGACGGTTGAAACATTGCCGTATCATGGACCAATGGCGCCAATAGATGTCACTCACTGGGTGGGCGTCCTGTAACAGATCGCTAGGAACATTTATGGGCTCGTCCAGAAAATGTTCGAGGCGTATGACTCGAAACCGTAACGGTGGGGTCCGGCTGGATATCCAGGCTCTTCTGAACTGTGGGTATAGGCGGACTCTCCGTCATCGCATCACCAGTGGCGTTCGTCTCCCCGGGCTCATCTTCACTGGGTCTGACCTTCCGCGGCTCCTCTTCAGTGGAAAGTTGTCGCCCAAACCGTAGAGACGGGGCATGAATCAAACGCTGATGGCGTCGTAACTGACTGCGTCGTTTGAAGAATTGACAATCCTTACAGTGTTCCGTCGCGCCCTCGTGGAATGAGCGTTCGTGGCGCAGTAAAGGATCCTTCCGATTAAATGACCGTGCGCAGGTTATACAAGTATATCGTGCACCGAGGTGGGTGGAGGCCTTGTGGCGATGCAAGTCGTGCAGACGAGTAAACTGCTTCTGGCAAGTTGTGCAAGTGAACATCTTGGTGGTTGACAGAGTGTCTGATGAAACGGCCAGGCCGCTTCCCTTTTATAGCACGCTAGCTGGTGATCTATTTTTAGCACACTCAGTTCAACTATCCCCAAGTCGAGGGCCGAGCCGTGACATCTTCGGTAACCTCCGTGTCTCTTCGTGTCTCTTCGGGCACCTCCGTGACATCTTCGGTCACCTCCGTGTCTCTTCGGTCACCTCCGTAACTACCCGGCTGTTCCCGTGTAAATCCGGATGGATCTCCGTGTCTCTTCGGTGACCTCCGTGACATCTTCGGTCACCTCCGTGTCTCTTCGGTCACCTCCGTACCGTCAACGATCAGCATGTAGACATATAGAGTATGTACGGCATGTTATGGTATTCATCAGTGCATGAGTGACGCATTCAGCCGATGGGGTGGTCGGTCAGCTTGGTAACGAAAAACGTGGCATTGGTCACCCTCTCTACGACCCATTGTGTGTTGGGGTGTTGTTGTTGGGCCCATTCCAAGGGATCCACGGTGTCCAGTTTCTCCAGCATCGCCTCTAGCGACGCCTGGTTAATGATGGTAAACGGTTGGTCAAATACCCGGATGTTACTGCTCGGGTAAAAATATCGGGCTTGGTCTGTGTCCTTATGCTGCAGCACATAACCAAGCGCCAGATTCAACTTGAAGGCCGTAGTTTGATCGTTGAAGATGGCTTCCACGTAGCTGCGTAGACGGGTGAGGTCGGTCAGTCGGAAATTGTAGATATCTTGAATAGGGCGATGACGGTAGAAACAGTGCCGGATCATGGGCCAATGGCGCCGATAGATGTCACTCACTGGGTGGTCTTCGTGTAACAGATCGCTAGGAACATTTATGGGTTCGTCCACGAAGTGTACTTTGCCCTCCACGTCGTACAAAATCTGGCCCAAGGTCTTGTCGTCGGAATTTGACTGTTGAATTAGGGCGACATCATCATCGGCCCTCGTGCGATGGGTGAGAGTTCCCCCTGTCTCGATATTGATGCCTACGGGCTCTTCTACCTGCAAACGTGGCTGCGGAACAGGGGGTCGTGTGCGTTGGTGTCGCAGCAACTGACTGGTCAGTTTGAAAAGCCGACCACATTCTTCACATGGACGCTTGGGTACTTCATGGCGTGCACGTGTGTGGCGCTGTAAATGATCCGGGCGCTGAAACGACAGTGTACATATCGTACATCTATACCGGGCGGTTCCTTCGTGCTTGGTAGCCTCATGGCGGCGCAAGTCGTGCAGACGAGTGAATGATTTCGAGCACGTAGTACAAGTGAACATCTTGGTGGTTGACAGAGTGTCTGATGAAACGGCCAGGCCGCTTCCCTTTTATAGCACGCTAGCTGGTATCATGTTCGGGCACCTCCGTGTCTCTTCGGTGATCTCCGTGACATCTTCGGGCACCTCCGTGTCTCTTCGGCCACCTCCGTGTCTTTTCGGGAAGTGACCGAAGAGACTCGGAAGTGAACGACATTGTTGGGAAAACCCCACAGACAGGTCAGTACATGTGCTATCATGTTCACACTCCGTCACCGAAAAGACACGGACTGAAGATGGCGGACCTCGCCCGGTGGTGGTGGTGGTGGGAGCTCCCGTGTGGCAGAGCTCTTGGATCGGAGCTCTTGGAGCTCAAAGCGTGTGGAGCTCAGAGCTCGGAAGTGACATTTGCATATGACCTCTGACCTTTGACCCCGGCGCGCAATTTTATCCGGTATTGTTAGCGCGCGCCGGGGTCAAAGGTCAGTTCCGGTCACGTGAACGGAAGCGGAAGTGACCCCACAGAGGTCATATGCAAATGTCACTTCCGAGCTCTGAGCTCCACACGCTTTGAGCTCCAAGAGCTCCGATCCAAGAGCTCTGCCACACGGGAGCTCCCACTGCCACCACCACCACCGGGCGAGGTCCGCCATCTTCAGTCCATGTCTTTTCGGTGACGGAGTGTGAACATGATAGCACATGTACTGACCTGTCTGTGGGGTTTTCCCCACAATGTCGTTCACTTCCGAGTCTCTTCGGTCACTTCCCGAAAAGACACGGAGGTGGCCGAAGAGACACGGAAGTGCCCGAAGATGTCACGGAGATCACCGAAGAGACACGGAGGTGCCCGAACATGATACCAGCTAGCGTGCTATAAAAGGGAAGCGGCCTGGCCGTTTCATCAGACACTCTGTCAACCAACAAGATGTTCACTTGTACTACGTGCTCGAAATCATTCACTCGTCTGCACGACTTGCGCCGCCATGAGGCTACCAAGCACGAAGGAACCGCCCAGTATAGATGTACGATATGTACACTGTCGTTTCAGCGCTCGGATCATTTACAGCGCCACACACGTGCACGCCATGAAGTACCCAAGCGTCCATGCGAAGAATGTGGTCGGCTTTTCAAACTGACCAGTCAGTTGCTGCGACACCAAAGCACACGACACCCTGTTCCGCAGCCACGTTTGCAGGTAGAAGAGCCCGTAGGCATCAATATCGAGACATGGGGAACTCCCACCCATCGCACGAGGGCTGATGATGATGTCGCCCTAATTCAACAGTCAAATTCCGACGACAAGACCTTGGGCCAGATTTTATACGACGTGGGCAAAGTACACTTATTGGACGAACCCATAAATGTTCCTAGCGATCTGTTACACGAAGACCATCCAGTGAGTGACATCTATCGGCGCCATTGGCCCATGATCCGGCACTGTTTCTACCGTCGTCGCCCTATTCAAGATATCTACAATTTCCGACTGACCGACCTCACCCGTCTACGCAGCTACGTGGAAGCCATCTTCAACGATCAAACTACGGCCTTCAAGTTGAATCTGGCGCTTGGTTATGTGCTGCAGCTTAAGGAGACAGACCAAGCCCGATATTTTTACCCGAGCAGTAACATCCGGGTATTTGACCAACCGTTTACCATCATTAACCAGGCGTCGCTAGAGGCGATGCTGGAGAAACTGAACACCGTGGATCCCTTGGAATGGGCCCAACAACAACGCCCCAACACACAATGGGTCGTAGAGAGGGTGACCAATGCCACGTTTTTCGTTACCAAGCTGACCGACCACCCCCATCGGCTGAATGCGTTACTCATGCACTGATGAATACCATAACATGCCGTACATACTCTATATGTCTACATGCTGATCGTTGACGGTACGGAGGTGACCGAAGAGACACGGGGGTGACCGCAGATGTCACGGAGGTCACCGAAGAGACACGGAGATCCATCCGGGTTTACACGGGAACAGCCGGGTAGTTACGGAGGTGACCGAAGAGACACGGAGGTGACCGAAGATGTCACGGAGGTGGCCGAAGAGACACGGAGGTTACCGAATATGTCACGGCTCGGCCCTCGACTTGGGGATAGTTGAACTGAGTGTGCTAAAAATAGATCACCAGCTAGCGTGCTATAAAAGGGAAGCGGCCTGGCCGTTTCATCAGACATTCTGTCAACCACCAAGATGTTCACTTGCACAACTTGCCAGAAGCAGTTTACTCGTCTGCACGACTTGCACCGCCACAAGGCCTCCACCCACAACGATGCACGGTATACTTGTATAACCTGCGCATGGTAATTTAATCGGAAGGATCCTTTACTGCGCCACGAACGCTCATTCCACGGGGGCGCGACGGAACACTGTAAGGATTGTGGTCAACTCTTCAAACGACGCAGTCAGTTAAGACGCCATCAGCGTTTGATTCATGCCCCGTCTCTACGGTTTGGGCGACAACTTTCCACTGAAGAGGAGCCGCGGAAGGTCAGACCCAGTGAAGATGAGCCCGGGGAGACGAACGCCACTGGTGATGCGATGACGGAGAGCCCGCCTATACCCACAGTTCAGAAGAGCCTGGATATCCAGCCGGACCCCACCGTTACGGTTTCGAGTCATACGCCTGACAACATCGAACATTTTCTGGACGAGCCCATAAATGTTCCTAGCGATCTGTTACAGGACGCCCATCCAGTGAGTGACATCTATCGGCGCCATTGGTCCATGATACGGCAATGTTTCAACCGTCATCGCCCTATTCAAGATATCTACAATTTCCGACTGACCGACCTCGCCCGTCTACGTAGCTACGTGGAAGCCATCTTCAACGACCAAACTACGGCCTTCAGATTGAATCTGGCGTTTGGTTATGTGCTGCAGCATAAGGAGACAGTCCAAGTTCGATACTTTTACCCGAGCAGGAACATCCAGGTATTTGACCAACCGTTTACCATCATTAACCGAGTGTCGCTAGAGACGATGCTGGAGAAACTGGACACCGTGGATCCCTTGGAATGGGCCCAACAACAACGCCCCAACACCAAGTGGACAGTGGAGAAGGTGACCGATGTCACGTTTTTCGTTACCAAACTGACCGACCACCCCAACGGCGGAATGCTTCACCCATGCACTGATGAATACCATAACATGCCGTACATACTCTATATGTCTACATGCTGATCGTTGACTTGAGCTCAGTAAACACTTGTACCTAATGTGACGGTGCGTTAAATAATAAAACATGGTGTTTGATATTTCAATTTGTTTTGCTGTGAACATACCAAACATGCCCAGGGCGGCTCCCCCCAGCCTGAGTATGATGTAACATTGGGGATAATAAACTGTATGAACATTGCTGAACTTGTTGTTATTCACGACAACGGCTATCCGATTGTATAATACAGAACATATATTGTATAACACAGGACATATATGGTACAATACAGGACAGATATGGTATAATACAGCACAGATTTGGTATAATACAGGACAGATACTGTATAATACAGTACAGATTTGGTATAATACAGAACATATATTGTATAATACAGGACAAATATGGTACAAAACAGGACAGATTTGGTATAATACAGGACAGATATTGTATAACACAGGACAGATATTGCATAATACAGCACAGATATGGTATAATTCAGGACAGATATGGTATAATACAGCACAGATATGGTATAATAGAGGGCAAATATTGTATAATACAGCACAGATTTGGTATAATACAGGACATATATGGTACAATACAGGACAGATATGGTATAATGCAGCACAGATATGGTATAATAGAGGAGAAATATTGTATAATACAGAGCAGATATGGTATAACACAGGACATATATGGTACAATACAGGACAGATACTCTATAATACAGGACAGATTTGGTATAATACAGAACATATATTGCAGAACACTGGACAGATATTGTATAATACAGGACAGATATGGTATAACACAGGACAGATATTGTATAATACAGCACAGATATGGTATAACACAGGACAGATATTGTATAATACAGCACAGATTTGGTATAATACAGCACAGATTTGGTATAATACAGGACAGGTACTGTATAATACAGGGCAGATTTGGTATAATACAGGACATATATGGTATAATAGAGAACAAATATGGTACAATACAGGACAGATTTGGTATAATACAGGACAGATATTGTATAACATAGGACAGGTATGGTATAATACAGGACATATATGGTATAATGCAGGACAGATGTGGTATAACACAACAAAGATGTGGTATAATGTGTGACAAATATGGATGGTCCATCTCTACACCAAATACCTTCCTTCACTGCCCCAAAATGCCCACTTTCACTACTACTCCTACTGATGACGTCACCGATGACGTCACAGATGACGTGAACATCCATCAAATCGGGATGTACACCCCGAGAGCTACAAGATAACACCTCCCACGACACAATCGAACCAAGGATGGCCCCTCTCTACCCAAAACACACCTCCACGCACCCCAAAAATGGCCACTTTACTTACTACACCCAACTGCGCATGCGCAGATTGACGCGACTTGCACTTAAAAACACGCCATTCTGACTCTACCCCACACAAGCTTCACTTTGACACCTCCCACGACCCATTTGGACCCATAGTGGTCCATCTCTACCCCAAACACACCCCCACATGCCCCCCAACATGCCTGCTTTCTATACTACGGCCAGACTGCGCATGCGTAGACTATTGCACACGGACGAACCATTAGTCGATACATTACAAACTCCACGGGAGCTTCAAAATAAGACCTCATACGACACCATAGGATCATAAGGGGTTCACCTAGACCCCAAAACGTTTACCCCGTATGGACCTATACCTCCATAGCCATGCAGTATAGGCCTATGGGCCTACCCAGGCCTCGGTGAGCTTTTTCCAAAAATTTCACCGTTTCGCTCCGGGACCCTTCCCATCATGTTCTAAATGACGAGACCTGAAAAACAAGACCAAACAACCCATATCACAATGAACGTGTGTGAATTTTCCAGTTTGAACCTATACCCCCATATAGCCAGTATGGGACCATATGGGCTATATGATACTTTTCCAAAAATTTCAGCGTTGCGCTCCGAGATCCTTCCCATCGTGTTCTAAATGACGAGACGTGAAAAACAAATCCAAGCAACCCATATCACAATGAACGTGTGTGAATTTCCCAGGTTGGACCTATACCCCCCATGGCCAGCCTATGGGCCTATATACAGACCTCGGTGACATTTCCCAAAAATTTCACCGATTCGCTCCGGGACCCCTCCCATTGTATTTTTCTCGGCGAGACGAGAAAAACGAGACCCCACAACCCATAGTAACACCCACAAAAAAAATTGACCATCCCCATACCCCATACAGGCATTTTCCCTTATATTGTATAATACAGACCCCTATTGTAGGGGTAAAGTCCGAGTTCCACTTTTTATAGTTTCGGGAAAAAATCCTAATTTTACATACACCCACCCCATTGACTTGATAGGCAGGCCCCGATAAGCCCGGGGACCGATATTAGCCCTTTTGGCTAGAGGTGATAGGGGTTTTCCCCTATTTTAGGGGTAAAGTCCGTGTTCCCCTTTTTATATTTTCGGAAAAAAATCCTAATTTTACATGCACCCACCCCATTAACTTGATAGGCAGGCCCCGATAAGCCCGGAGACCGATATTAGCCCTTTTGGCTAGAGTTGATAGGGGTTTTCCCCTATTTTAGGGGTAAAGTCCGTGTTCCGCTTTTTATATTTTCGGGAAAAAATCCTAATTTTACATGCACCCACCCATGATTGAATGGCCCTCGAGGAGCGCTTCACTTTGACATCTCACTCGACCCATTCGGTCCACTAGGGACCCACCCCGGGCACAAAACGTCTATTCCCATACTCTTGTTAGGCATTCCCCGTATACATTAACATTGGAAGTCACTTGGTTGACATGGGACTACTTTCTGTCCGCGGAGGAATACAAAGGTTACAGGTTGCCGGAACTACTTTTGACCTCCACGTGACCTTGAGCTGGTGGCGCCCCCTGGCGCCACAGAGGTGAAAGGTGATGTGGCGTCCCCTATACCTTTAACCTGGAAAAAGGGGAACCAAGAGTTACCTCCCTGGAAAACCGACGTGGATATCCACTCTCCCTACTACTCATGTAATCTGGTAAAGTAGTTCTGAAGTTGTAGTGGTAACGAGAAGGAATGGTGTATGGCTTTATGAGTTAAAAGTAGAATTGTGTAATCGTTGATTTTATCAACAATTAACATATTTAGCTGGGCGAAGAAAGGTTCAGTATGTGCGAGTCTCGAATGTTTTCCATATAATGCGAACTAGGCGTTTTTGAAGGATAGTGAGAGGAGCAGTGTGTGTTGGAAAAGTATTTCCCCATACTATGTTACAGCATGTATTCCATAGAAGTAATATAATGAGTAATGTAGTAAGGGTATTTCTACTGATACATTCCTTAATATGATTGATAACCCCAATGTTCCGGATAATTTAAAACAAAGTTTATTGATGTGGGTTTGCCAGTTGAGTTTGCTATTAAAATACACTCATAGAAACTTGTAACTCTCAACAAATTCTAGCTCTGCGTTGTTAACAAAGAATTACACGCGGAAATGGGTCGCAGAGTGTTTCATACGGACA
Source organism: Hanleya hanleyi (assembly GCA_036873755.1). Lineage (NCBI taxonomy): Eukaryota > Metazoa > Mollusca > Polyplacophora > Lepidopleurida > Hanleyidae > Hanleya > Hanleya hanleyi. Next base: position 43,104 of record JAVTVY010022637.1, on the reverse strand, counting down.
TGGGATATAGAGAGTCAGATACGGACATGGGACGCAGAAAATTTCATACAGACATGAGACACAGAGAGTTCCATACATACATGAGGCGTAAAGAGTTCCAAACGGACATGAACGGGAAAAGAATTTTACGTTCAAGCATGAAAATGCAAGTTCTCTATGAATACTACGTTTGGTAATTCTTCGTCAAATTAGATAATTGTGCACAAACAACGCCTTGAGTATAAGCCTTAGCTGTAAGCATGCTGTCGTTGACGATTCTATTTGTTGTTTGTATAACGCATGCCAGAAAGGACATGACTTCGGGTCAAGTACAGATGCGTGCTGTGCAGTACGTTGGCGTAACGTTCATTCGAAAAATGATCTCGTTTAGGAACTTCGGCGACTTAGTTTCCCATTATTACTGTACTATTTTCATTTTGGTCTGCATAAGAATCAGTTATTCATTGTCAATCGTAGAAATACTGAACTGGGACTGAAAAGAAAATATTCACTTCATTGATAGAGTTCCCTGCCATATTATAGCTATACGTCCGTGCACTAGAAACGCTGACCGGTATGCTATTTGCCAAAATAATAACGACAATTAGTTTGGCGATTTCATTCATGACTAGGCCAAATTCCTTTGTAATTCGCGATAATTACATAATCACAGTGTCCCGCATATTTCGAGGTGCAACAAAATAATTATTTCTAATTTATGATGGCTGATAGATGGTTATATCTTATATGAGAGCGCAACGACCTTAATGATAAAAATACCTCCAGCTACTTAACCGAGAGGCACACTGACCTATTGGGAGTTATCATGCGGGTGCATCCGTCCTACATGTGAATGACCTTCTTAATTGTTAGAACACGAATGTCAATGGTAATCACCGGAACGAGGATACTTGTTCAGAGTTCTGCTGAGCCAACATATAAATAAGCGCGTGTTTCAGATGTAGAGCTGCCCAATGGACTTCCATTGAGTAGTATTTGGTCGAAAAATGTGAATTCTCATGATTATAAAAGCTATCATGGATCAACGCCAAATTCTGGTGATGAGCCCTTTTTCAACAAAAATTAGTGGTTTTGACCAACAGCATTATTTGTGTTGAACTGACCTTAACACCAGTTGTTCGTGTTAAATTTGATCAACACCATTCCTCAACACCACTATATGAAGTTGAACAAACACCATTTTTCTGACTGTATGTCAGTAACCATATATAGCCATATGCGCGGATGGGCTAATGTGTGACTAATGTATCTGTGAAAAAAGATTTGTCTCCTCCCCAATACCAGTTTTCAAACTACTATCCTAAATAATTGTATTGTATGTGTAATGACTTACATGTGCTATACCATAGGACGGAATTTTACTAGAGGGACTTCGTGTTTCCTTGTTGGTATTTATTGGAAGCTGTTGACCGCTTCCCTTTTGAGAGACACTTTTTGTGTTTCTTTGAATTTCTTATACTGATATATATCCATTTTGGTAAACACAATGTTTAAATTCATTTACCATACAATTAACGTTTCAACTTTTTAGCCCACGATTTGTCTTACTGGTAGACAAACGTTGTCACCCATATTCATGCGTACATATACCTATGGTTGGCCATCCCTGCCAGAATTCGTCATTTACAGGATGCCTGTAAATAATATATACCATGGTATAAAATACCAAGCCTGCCATAATTCGTATTTACAGGGTGCCTGTAAATGCCAAGCCTGCCATAATTCGTATTTACAGGATGCCTGTAATTATTTTGTACCATGGTATAAAATGCCGAGCCTGCCATAATTCCTATTTACAGGATGCCTGTAAATCGCCAAATCTGCCACAATTCGTATTTACAGGATACCTGTAAATAATATATACCATGGTATAAAATGCCGAGCCTGCCATAATTCCTATTTACAGGATGCCTGTAAATCGCCAAGCCTGCCACAATTCGTATTTACAGGATACCTGTAAATAATATATACCATGGTATAAAATGCCGAGCCTGCCATAATTCCTATTTACAGGCTGCCTGTAAATCGCCAAGCCTGCCACAATTCGTATTTACAGGATGCCTGTAATTCATTTTAGCCGTAAGTCGTAAATTTTCGCCTTCTTATTACTTCCACCAATGATATGCGCTTTTACAGATTGGTCGGTTTACGGTTGGTTGTAGTTTATCTCCGCCCAGATTACTGTAACCATTGTTGAAAGATGGACCAGAGTGTTAAGACGTCAAGTGCATTAATTGCTGTCAGTGGCCAGACCTGAACACACAGGACAGGGTCACAGTGAGCAATAAAACCAGCTGTGTCAACAGATTAAGACCTCATTATCTAGTCTGCTTGCTTTGATATTTCTTTGAGCAGGGTTATAAGCGGATTAAACACAGACGGTGGTAGATGACACTGATAAGATGTTATTCCCCTTCTTTTGTAGGCTCCATGATCAAGGCTAACGGTCGTTTGTTTTAAAACAAATCAGCGATGCTTGCCTTGTCGGAATTAAATGGTCCCGCACATTCACGTCTGCAAAATTATATATCCTCGTATTTAGTATGTGGACTGTTTTTGGCTGGTAAAATTCAGGTTTTGTGAAATTATGTTTTGGTTTAAATATAGTTTATTCATCTTGATGAAAGGGGAGCGCATTAAGACAGCTTATTATTGCGTCTCCTCAGTACAAAAGTAGTTTTTACATCGACCAAATAACAAGTATTGATATATAACAAATAAAGAACTAGGGAAGGCTAAGCATTAAGCACCAAATCGATGACCAAATTATTAATAAATTTCAGCTATTGTATTAAAAGGGAGGCTCGGGGTGTCACAATACCAGGACTTCTGGACAAGAGCTAAGAAACAAATTATGTTTTGGTACATGGCTATATGTAAATCGACTGAGGGCAGGGTCGATCGACAGGCAGAAGGGAAGATGACCCTGTTTGGATGTTGTGTAAAGCCCGGCACCAAATTTGTAAAAGCGCATATCATTGGTGGAAGTGATAAGAAGGCGAAAATTTACGACTTACGGCTAAAATGAATTACAGGCATCCTGTAAATACGAATTGTGGCAGGCTTGGCGATTTACAGGCAGCCTGTAAATAGGAATTATGGCAGGCTCGGCATTTTATACCATGATATATATTATTTACAGGTATCCTGTAAATACGAATTGTGGCAGGCTTGGCGATTTACAGGCATCCTGTAAATAGGAATTATGGCAGGCTCGGCATTTTATACCATGGTACAAAATAATTACAGGCATCCTGTAAATACGAATTGTGGCAGGCTTGGCGATTTACAGGCTCGGCATTTTGTACCATGGTACAAAATAATTACAGGCATCCTGTAAATACGAATTATGGCAGGCTTGGCATTTTATATACCATGGTATATATTATTTACAGGCATCCTGTAAATGAGGAATTGTGGCAGGGATGACCAACCATATATACCGGAATATTCCATATTATAAACTCATATCATACACGACTTCTTTTCGTACCGTTCCCATTTGATATTAATATATTAAATTTGTAAGTAATTTTAATCCATTTTGATTGTCAACACAACCATCCAACCCTTTGTCCATCAGCCGATGTATGAGAAAACTGTCAGGAGTATGATTGTTTAACTTACATTACCATACTGCAATCTGATCATACAATTGCCATATACATTACCGGTAACTCAACATTTGGATAAAGGATATATATATGTGTACAAGTTATATTTCAAATCAAGAACGAATCGTCAAAGCGGACTCTTATCTGATCCAATTATTAAATGCTACAGAGTTGAAGAAATGCATATTAATCCGAATATCAAAACAATATCATGTGGGGGTCATGTGGCGTGATGGATATGTACTGTTTATTTACATTCTTAGTATAGCTTTACAATATACACCTGGTCGCATGCCATATTCGGTGACATGCGATATCTCATTAATTCACAATTTTTGGAAGATTTTCATACATCGTTGGTCGAATATCAAAATTGATCGTAGTCGTATTTATAGGCTAAAGACAGACACCTGTGATAAACGCAATAATGCTAAACCGATCAAAACTTGAACTGTCTCTCTATTTTGGCCCGAATTAATTGTCAACACACGTGCAGAGGTTTATTAATGAGAAACCTAGTGACAGGTGATCAGACATGAGTGACTCATACTGGATCAGTTGTCCGACGCTTGTTTGCTGGAATTTTTTTATTCAGGTCGCTTCAAACGCAAATGACACGGTCTGTTACGCAGGTGTGTGATATTGTTCTTGAAAATTACGCGATTTCAACATGGAGGCAAGCGATGCCAGATGTATCCATCGTCGGGTGGCTCCACGTATTTTATTCTCACACCTGCTGTGTGTATGCAATCATAAGTGTATCCACTAAGTTGTAATATACTATACACCATCTTGCAGCTGTGGGGCCCGATAGTCGACAACAGTAATATGCCCTACATGTATAAGTCAGCGCGTCCCCAGGTGCTTGTCTCGGTGAAATAAATCAATCATGCGACATTCGACATGCATGGGCTGGTCTTCAGAGAATGATGAAAGTAGTCCCGGCGCATTGAAAAGCACGTGACCCATACTTCAATGATCAAATCCATTGACAACGTCTCATTGACACGTAAGAAGTAGACAAGCTGATAAGTCTATTCCCGCATGTTATGCTCCATGCATGGTATTATTCAGGGGTTATTTTGTAAATTTAAGATCATTTTACACGAAAATTTGTGTTTAGAATCTCTTGCTATTGACGCAAAGCAGATATATGAACTCTTCGTCAAAATTCAACGAAGCATAATTACCACCCAGTGATGTAATGAAACCATTAAATTAATGTTCCGCATTCTACATTAGGTTATATTTCAACCCCAATTGTGGTTGTATGTTAATGATCAAAATGAAGATTGGTGTGTCGTGTATTGCAATGCACGTTTCAAAAACTAAGCTCGCAATTAATTTATCTACAGCAAATTCTAAACAACTATGAGCCCAACTACTATTTCTACAACAGATTCCCGGTAATTATTCATTCAAGTACTGAATGATCTTATACAACTGGTTCGTTTAGAGAAATATATGATAAACATTATCATGTCATTGTTCCATATGCGGTCTACTGCTCCTATCTAATGCACCACTGGTATGACAAACACGTATAACAGTCTGATTGGTGAGGCTGTAACGGACGCATATCGGATGTCGACATGTTCAGCCGGCACTTTCCACCGGTCTGCTAGCGGTATGTTTTGATTCACAACGCCCTCTGGTGGCATTTAACAAACACAGCTGTTGTGCGGGCGGTCGATGGGACCCAGTGACCCAGGCATGTTCGATTCCCCCACTAACCTATATCAGCTATCTTTAGACTCAACCCTCAACCGCCTTGTCGTGTAACGGTGTGTGTTAGCTGTTGTAACAGTGCGATATACTACCGTTTGGATACCTGTGTATAGCGTGAAGGCGTATATGTCTATGCCATATCCCTTGTCAATCCGCACGGAAAACATTCGTGATAAAATTTCTTCAGATCGTTATTTTTATATTATTTTCGATTTCTAGTAATATAACTAAAACGAAGAAATGATAATACGAACCTATTCGAAATATTGAATGAGCCATTTGTGCTATTGCCAGGCCGGTTAGCTCAGTCGGCAGAGCGTCGTGCTAATAACGCGAATGTCATGGGTTCGAGCCCCATATCGGCCAGCCAATATTTTTCTTTCTTTCCTTTTCATCTTTTCATTACAACCGCAATCAGCATGTCCTCAGCACTTATGCCCAGATATGCTAAGAGGGTTGAACATTTCCTACTGTATTGATTAGTCCATAGATCACATGAATGCATTTGATCTATACCGTACATCAAATCAATATATCCACCATGCTTATTTACTCAAATTTTGATTTTCTAATATCTAATATATTTTTCGTGTAATTTATCCATGCTATCCAGCCAATCATATTATCATTGTAAGGGCACGGGGTACTAAAGAAAATTACAACATATGTAGTCAGGTTTCAGGTAAAAAAATATTGGATGTTTTTGTTTGGATAGTCGTCCATCAGACAGAACTTCTCGAAATGTTGCAATTCACTCCAACGATATCCTGAAAGATGATTTATAAGAGGCTGTTATTCTGATAATATATGTTACTCTGATGAATTGAAGTATATATGTGTCGGTATAAGTATTTTTTTTTGGTGCAAATTACGAAACATATCACTCGAACTTGTTTTGTTTTTTTATTATTGGTTTTTTCAAAAGCTCTTTTTTCATATATTGAACAAGGTGAGAGTATCTAGCTTTCTTTATAATATAGCCTGTTGTATTATTTGGGGTGTACCGCAGGCTGGGGGGGAGGGGGGGGAGAGGGGGTGCCTCTCTCCTACATATTTTCGCTATCGCTAAGGCTAGAAGGCTGAAACTTAACAAACTATATCTTTGAGTCAAGATCTACAAGAAAATGTAAAAAAAATCCAAGATGTCCTCTGTGAAAAGAGCATGCATATTTTGGACGATTTTTTGGTCAGGATTTTTGAATTTTTTGTTTTTGTTTTTTCTTCGCAAAAACTGCACGATAAATTACTTTATAATAATCTGATATGCAATAAAATAAGTTTCACCGAAGAAATCTAATGAAAACATAACTTTTCTGGTACTCCACATGGCCGCCATTTCTGAATTTACCCATGATTCTCTGCTCGGAGGGGGTCATGTCAATAGACTCAAATGACCCCAATACGATAATCTTCGTAGTCACGAAGTCTCAGGTCTCAGTTTTTCGTTGTTCCGGGGATAGGAGCCCAAAAAAACAGCAGGGAGGGTGGGGGGGGGGGGGGGGGGAGGGACGAAAAGTGCTCCCTTCTGTTGAACATTCCTTCTTCATTCAATAACAAGATAATATATCCAATGCTACACTGGCTGAATCAAGAAGAGAGTGGGTGAGGGGGGAGGGGATCTCATTCGACAGTCCTTCACCGTGGCATAACCATGGGCACGATTGCTGGATGGGAATATGTTGATATACAAGGCAATACTTACATGGCGAGGACAATAGTCACATGGATGGATCAGCAAGAACGAAACATATCACACGAATTTGTTTTGTTTTTTATTATTGTTTTTTTTTCAAAAGTCTCATTTTTCATATGTTGAACAAGGTGAGAGTAGATAGCTTTCTTTATAATTTAGCCTGTTGTATTATTTTTCACCTTACTTTTAAAAATTAACTGCCGTTTGTACCATTAACCCTATATGGCCTGTGCGATTTGGGGTGTACCGCAGGCTGGGGGGGGGGGGCGCGGCACTCCCCCCCCCTATACATTTTCGTTATCACTAAGGCTAGAAGGCTGAAACTTACCACACTAAATCTTTGGGTCAAGCTCTACAAGAAAGTGTAAAAAACCCAAGATGGCCTCCATGATGACGTCACAGTGACGTCATATTCAAAAAGAGCATTTTTGGACGATCTTTCGATTTTCCGGGGTTTTTTTTTTAGTTTCTTCGCCAAACCTGCATGGTACATTAGTAAATAATAATCTGATATGAAATAGAATAGGTTTTACCCACTTTTCTATGCAGAAAAGCAAACATTTGAAGAAATCTGATGAAAACATCACTTTTCTATTAGCCTCTGCTCGGGTGGTCATGTAAATAGGCTCAACTGACCCCAATATGATTATCTACGTAGTCTCGGAGTTTCAGCTCTCGATTTTTCGTCGATCCGGAGATAGGAGCAAAAAACCAACGGCGAAGACGTGGGGCGAAAAGTGGTCCCCCAGGTCAGGTAGGGTTAAACTGTCTCGCCTCCTCATTCCTTAGATCCTTGAACGACAATAACATTTGGTCTTACACCAGGGTATCAACTCGAATGGACAGTAGATTTATCTGGATGGGGAGAGCTGGATTAATTATTCAGACTAAGCGGAGTAGGAGGAGGAGGAGGAGGAGGACACGCCACGGATATACTACGTAGATGTTTGATTTAATTCCAATATAGACGTATCCGTTGCGTACATTTCGTAGAAAAAAGATTGGTGATTCGCCAAATAACGTCGCAGACGATTTGAAGCGACTGTGTTCACGACTTTGAAGAAGACGAAATGATCAATCGTAAAGATTGTTTTCAAGATCTGAGATAAAAGACGACATTTCTCAAATATTTGTCTATAACACCCAACTACAGCTGCCAAAACTCATCTGCTGATGCAATATATCAATACAAAGCGAACGATTATACAATGTACTTTGAAACAGACCACACTGATGACTTGCTTCGGGAGTTTTTTTTTCAAACAGGATTTTACTCTCGAACATATTGTCTTTAGTATATACATGCAGTAAAATTTATGCCATCTTATAGACCTACTTTGATGTCAGAAAATATATAACTATAGAATGGAGAATTCTTCGGGTGGGTGAGAAATCAAACCAATTCATATGCAGGAGAAGATCAAATATCTGGTCGGTGAACCCTGCACGGAGTTTAATAAAAAAAAACCAGTATTGTCTGAGCTATTTTCCCAACAAACTAATTACAATTGGTACCTCCTGTACACTATAGCCTTCGAATTTACCTGAGGATTAATTCAATGTCCATTTACCCGTAACGTTTCTTATCCTTTTTTCGCTTTTCCTGAGTTTTACCGCGAATTAACGCGGGCTTGGTTTCATTCTGCCTCCATGAATCGAAGGTAACTGGAAATTTCAAAGATACATAATAATGCAACCAAATGTACCCACACCAGTGCGTATCAATTCAACTTGGATTGGATTCCTCTCGCTGTCAAGGCTATTCGTCATGTACGGAAAACACAATAGGTAACTACATGTAGGGAACTTTGTTAAACTTGGAGAAGATTCTTACTTGACGAACTGCCGTAAACCTCACTTAATACCAGGCGCCAGATTTAACATTTTATAGTCGTCGTCCATAAACAAGTTAACCTTTTCAGTAATATGAGAAGATGCAATTCATATTACTATATCATCACCAAATCGAAGCATAAGTATATAACAAGGATAGATTCAAGCGACATGTGGTCAACAGCATATTATGATGTCAGAACGGTGTCGCCATGTCCGTTTCATCAAACTGTATGAGAAAGACTAAATTATAATTTGTCGAAGCAAGACATGCTATGGTAAACCATGCGAACAATGTTTTCTTTTTTCTTCCGAATTTCAAGTTGTTTGATTTGGCTGTAGGATGGGTTGAGAACTGTGTGTTTAAAATACCATTACAAGGTAACTTGTTAAAAAATAACTTGATCTCAAGATAACTCGATAACGACTAGGAAACCGGCAACCACAACAATGACATTCATTGTGGTCTTTGTCTATTAGTTGTGGACTCTTGCTTATTGAACGTCCGATCTGACATCTGACATCTGACATCTGATATGTGTGTTAGCTGTTGTAACAGTGCGATATACTACCGTTTGGATACCTGTGTATAGCGTGAAGGCGTATATGCCTATGCCATATACCTTGTCAATCCGCACGGAAAACATTTGTGTTAAAATTTATTCATATCGGTATTTTTATATTATTTTCGATTTCTACTAATATAACTAATACGAAGAAATGATAATACGAACCTATTCCAAATATTGAATGAGCCGTTTGGGTTGTTGCCAGGCCGGTTAGCTCAGTCGGCAGAGCGTCGTGCTCATTACGCGAATGTCATGGGTTCGAGCCCCATATCGGCCAGCCAATATTTTTCTTTCTTTCTTTTTCATCTTTTCATTACAACCGAAATCTGCATGTCCTCAGCTGTTGCATACGAAACACGATCGAACGATTCCCAGCCCAGATATGCTAAGAGGGTTGAACATTTCTGACTGTATGGATTAGTCCATAGATCACATGAATGCATTTGATCTATACCGTACATCAAATCAATATATCCACCATGCTTATTTACTCAAATTTTGATTTTCTAATATCTAATATATTTTTCGTGTAATTTATCCATGCTATCCAGCCAATCATATTATCATTGTAAGGGCACGGGGTACTAAAGAAAATTACAACATATGTAGTCAGATTTCAGGTAAAAAAATATTAGACATACTATCTTCTCATTTCTGTTTGGGTAGTCGTCCATCGAACAGAACTTCTCGAAATGTTGCAATTCACTCCAACGATATCCTGAAAGATGATTTATAAGAGGCTGTTATTCAGATAATATATGTTATTCCGATGAATTAAAGTATATGTATCGGTATAAGTATCTTTTTTGTGCAAATTACGAAACATATCACTCGAACTTGTTTTGTTCTTTATTATTGTTTTTTTCAAAAGCTCTTTTTTCATATATTGAACAAGGTGAGAGTATCTAGCTTTCTTTATAATATAGCCTGTTGTATTATTTGGGGTGTACCGCAGGCTGGGGGGGAGGGGGGGGAGGGGGGTGCCTCTCTCCTACATATTTTCGCTATCGCTAAGGCTAGAAGGCTGAAACTTAACAAACTATATCTTTGGGTCAAGCTCTACAAGAAAATGTAAAAAAAATTCAAGATGACCTCAGGGATGACGTCACAGTGACGTCATTTTCAAAGAGAGCATGCATTTTTTGGACGATTTTTTGGCCAGAAGTTTTGAATTTCTTGTTTTTGTTTTTTTCTTCGCAAAAACTGCACGATAAATTAGTTTATAATAATCTGATATGCAATAAAATATGTTTCACCGACTTTTCTATGCAGAAAAGCAAAAAATTTGAAGAAATCTAATGAAAACATCACTTTTTCAAATGACCCCAATACGATAATCTTCGTAGTGACGAAGCCTCAGCTCTCAATTTTTCGTTGTTCCGGGGATAGGAGCCAAAAAAACAACAACAGGGAGGGCCAGAGGGGGGGGACGAAAAGTGCTCCCTTCTTTTGTACATTCCTTCTTCATTCAATAACAAGATAATATATCCAATGCTCCATTTTTCATATGTTGAACAAGGTGAGAGTAGATAGCTTTCTTTATAATTATCACTAAGGCTAGAAGGCTGAAACTTACCACACTAAATCTTTGGGTCAAGCTCTACAAGAATCAATCTCGAAACCAGAGCTATCCGGTCATGCCCTCCCTACTAGGCTCTGAGACGGCAATCTCGAAACCAGAGCTATCCGGTCCTGTCCTCCCTACTAGGCTCTGGGACGGCGCTCAGGCGTACGATCGATCATTGGCTAGCACACAAAACCCTAGAATTCAGAACATAACGAGGGCGTCTCTGTGGAGATAATGTCGATGTCCCGACGTCATGGATGTTACGAGCGCGTCTGCGCGATGACGGCCTCAATATGCATTCTTGCGAAATATTTTCTATTATGACGTCAAGACGCCATGACGCTTGCCATGCAAGTGACTCGTGACTGACGTTTCACAAGGAATTGGATATGTTTCAATGGAACAGGAAGAGGACACGTGAACGAATTTTTCAATGCATTATGGGACCCACTTTCAGTGAGCGTGGTCCCAGGGGTTCGTAGGAGCGGCCAATTTTCCAGCGGAGAGCGACCCCTGGTGGCGAGGTTGCTGAGACGGCGCTCAGCCGTACGATCGATCATTGGCTAGCACACAAAACCCTAGAATTCAGAACATAACGAGGGCGTCTCTGTGGAGATCATGTCTATGTCCCGACGTCATGGATGTTACGAGCGCGTCCGCGATGACGTACTCAATATGCATTCTTGCGAAATATTTTCTATTATGACGTCAAGACGTAATGACGCTGGCCATGCAAGTGACTCATGACTGACGTCTCACAAGGAATTGGATATGTTCCAATGGAACCGGAAGGAACGAATTTTTCAATGTATTATGGGACCCACTTTCAGTGAGCGTCGTCCCAGGGGTTCGTCGGAGCGGCCAATTTTCCAGCGGAGAGCGACCCCTGGTGGCGAGGTTGCTACAAGAATGTGTAAAAAAATTCAAGATGGCCTCCATGATGACGTCACAGTGACGTCATATTCAAAAAGAGCATTTTTGGACGATCTTTCGATTTTCCGTATTTTTTTTTTTTAGTTTCTTCGCCAAACCTGCATGGTACATTAGTAAATAATAATCTGATATGAAATAGAATAGGTTTTACCCACTTTTCTATGCAGAAAAGCCAACATTTGAAGAAATCTGATGAAATCATCACTTTTCTATTACCCCACACGGCCGCCATTTTGTCATGTAAATAGGCTCAAATGACCCCAATATGATTATCTACGTAGTCTCGGAGTCTCAGCTCTCAATTTTTCGTCGTTCCGGAGGTAGGAGCAAAAAAACAACGGCGAAGACGTGGGGCGAAAAGTGGTCCCCCAGGCCAGGTAGGGTTAAATTGTCTCGCCTCCTCATTCCTTAGATCCTTGAACGACAATAACATTTGGTCTTACACGAGGGTATCAACTCGAATGGATAGTAGATTTATCTGGATGGGGAGAGCTGGATTAATTATTCAGATGTTTGATTTAATTCCAATATAGACGGGTCCGTTGCATAAACATCGTAGAAACAAGATTGGTGATTCGCCAAATAACGTCGCAGACGATTTGAAGCGACGGTGTTCACGACTTTGAATAAGCCGACGAAATGATCAATCGTAAAGATTGTTTTCAAGGTCTGAGATAAAAGACGACATTTCTCAAATATTTGTCTATAACACCCAACTACAGCTGCCAAAACTCATCTTCTGATGCAATATATCAATACAAAGCGAACGATTATACAATGTACTTTGAAACAGACCACATTGATGACTTACTTCGGGAGTTTTTTGACTTTCGAAAAACAGGATTTTACTTTCGAAAATATTGTCTATGCATGCAGTAAAATTTATGCCATCATATAGACCTACTTTGATGTCAGAAGATATATAACTATAGAATGGAGAATTCTTCGGGTGGGTGAGAAATCAAAACCAATTCATATGCAAGAGAAGATCAAATATCTGGTCGGCGAATCCTGCATGGATTTTATTAAAAAAAAAGTAGTGTCTGAGCTATTTTCCCAACAAACTAATTACAATTGGTACCTCCTGTACACTAGCCTTCGAATTTATCTGAGAATTAATTCAATGTCCATTTATCTGTAACGTTTCTTATCCTCTATTCGCTTTTCGTGAGTTTTACCTCGAAGTAACGCGGACTTGGTTTCTATCAAGAACATTCTGCCTCCATGAATCGAAGGTAACTGGACATTTCAAAGATACATATAATAATGCAACCTAAGGTACCCACACCGGTGCGTATCAATTCAACTTGGATTGGATTCCTCTCGCTGTCAGGCCTATTCGTCATGTACGGAAAACACAATAGGTAACTACATGCAGGGAACTTTGTTAAACTTGGAAAAGATTCTTACATGACGAACTGCCGTAAACCTCACTTAATACCAGGCGCCAGATTTAACATTTTATAGTCGTCGTCCATAAACAAGTTAACCTTTTCAGTAATATGTGAAGACGCAATTCATATCACTATATCATCACCAAATCGAAGCATAAGTATATAACAAGGATAGATTCGAGCGGCATGTGGTCAACAGCATATTATGATGTCAGAACGGTGTCGCCATGTCCGTTTCATCAAACTGTATGAGAAAGACTAAATTATAATTTGTCGAAGCAAAACATGATATGGTAAACCATGCGAACAATGTTTTCTTTTTTCTTCCGAATTTCAAGTTGTTTGATTTGGCTGTAGGATGGTTTGAGAACTGAGTGTTTAAAATACCATTACAAGTTAACTTGTTACAAAATAACTTGATCTCAAGATAACTCGATAACGACTAGGAAACCGGCAACCACAACACTGACGTTCATTGTGGTCTTTGTCTATTAGTTGAGGACGCTTGCTTATTGAAAGTCGGATCTGATATCTTTATTAACTCAGTATACTTAATAACAACCGCCGGAATTTGAATTTTATATCCTTGCCCAATTTATTATTATTATTACTTTTTTTTTTTTTTGCAATGGTTGTATGAAGCTTCAGTGAGCACCCATTTCCATAACGATATAACCGATATCAGATATCTGACATGAAAGAGCAATTGTATCTAGCGGCTCTTCATAAAATGTATATGTCGGGGACATCAAACGGTTATATCTATCAAATTGGGAAGATCAACGGGATGGACTTAATAATTCAATTGATTTCATCGGTCTATTTTCGGCCTCTTGAACCATGTCTGAGAAGTCTAGACTCAATTGTATCAAGTTGCTCGGGCTGTCACTCGATGTCCTTATTGTGAGGTCTGATTCTGAACAACAGGTATAGGCCTGCTGTCGGCGGCAGGATAACACAAGCCAAGCAACGGAACTTATCATCCACCGTTGGTAATTTCTCGAACTTATCAGTGTTATTTATTTCCCTGTGAATCCGGCTTTTATTAAACATACCAATACAAATACAAATTGAAATGCCAATAGCAGTCCTAGACGAGGTCTCAGGAACGCTAGAGATAGCAATGGACTCAAAACTACCCGATAACTTATTACACGTAGTCTGACAATTAATTTGGAGCTCTCATGCGCGAACTTTTAAGAACTGTGTCTGTGAATAGAACTTTTGAAGAATGATGATTTGGGTAATATCGTCAAGACTATATATATATATATTTGGTGCTGTATATATATATATTACAAAACACCTGATGGGAAGAGGTGCATTCATCTATTCCGACTATATAGAAAAAATACAAAACACCTTATGGAAAGAGCTACATTCTTCTATTCCGACTGCAGTTTCGAACTATATGTTCTTATCAAGGAATTTCCTGAATTTTTAATATATATGCTGGTGACGGTGATTCCCGTCTGTTTGTGATACCTCTATGGTCATCACACAAGCATCAGAAACAATCGATCAAAGACATTCTATTTTTAATCTGCAACGCACGACTAATGGAAAATATTCTCCCCGACTATGTTACTTGAGAACAACCTGCCCGCGAACACAAAATAAATCTAAAAGCCATCCATGAGTTTTCTTTGATAGAAAGTCTTCGATGATTTTGCTACGTGCTGGACACCCACATGGGCATAGCGAAAGAAATACGCTACTCTATTTCCATGTACATAGTCTACGCATCATCCATCAAGACATTCGAACGCAGATCGTGACCGTTCTTGCCTATTCTCGGAGGGAGTACGAACGTTTTGAAATGTTCAAAACATTCGCCGGCCAAGTACGATTAAATGGTATACGTATGGCATTCTTGGCACCATCCTACTGCGTTCTCGCATGCATTCTCCTCCTATCGTGTATATTCGTGGGTAGTCGTAGTAGTTCTTTCGGTCACAAATCAGCAAGAATGCCGTACGCATTGTACGACTGACACTAGAATTTTCACTTGATGTATCATAGAAGACCAAATTGTTCACTGAAGGGGTTCCGATGTATTTTCGATGCAATGAGGAACTCATAAACATATTTTAATTAAATCTATAGATTTTGCGATTATAAGAGCTTCGTTTTATCGAAGAGTTAGTTTGTACGATATTTTCGGTTGTGTGAGAGATCTGATTCTAATTATTAGAGAGCTACTGGTTTGTCAAATATTTTTAATGTAAATACTGGGACTTTGATACGTTTTGTCTTTCGTTGTTAGACTTTGTGTATACTATGATAGTTTTTTTAATTTGAATTTGGTGCTACTAATGCCGTTATATCAATTAGGTTTTGGACGATGGACGAGGAAATTCTTTAATTGACGACGGCTGAAATAATGAATGACGGACAGGACGCTTGTATTTGTTTGATATTGCTTATCTCGTAAAGACCCAGTCACACTGTCAAGAATTGGGTAGGCGAATCACCGCGAACTGGAAAATCCTGTTCATTCTTGGCAATTCGTACTGGCATCTTGCCGGGTTCGTCGCAGATCGTGACCGTTCTTGCCTATTCTCGGAGGGAGTACGAACGTTTTGAAATGTTCAAAACATTCGCCGGCCAAGTACGATTAAATGGTATACGTATGGCATTCTTGGCACCATCCTACTGCGTTCTCGCATGCATTCTCCTCCTATCGTGTATATTCGTGGGTAGTCGTAGTAGTTCTTTCGGTCACAAATCAGCAAGAATGCCGTACGCATTGTACGATGATTGTTGGACGCATTCTACGCTTCTTGTACGATCATACTACGATACTGAGAAGAATTCAATACGAATACCCACGACAGTACTACGAATAACCGCGACAGTACTACGAATACCCACGCTGGCGCTACGTTTCATGAAGAATAGGCTACGCTTCCTCGCGAATCTCGTACTATAATTTTTTTTTTGCTCCACGATCTCTCGCGAAGACCATCGTATGTTGTACATTTCATAGAAGACGGATCATATATCATATATATAGGTTCGCGTGGCCTCTTGGAGTGTCGTGTCACAGCGTAACAGGTTCGTACTGCATTCGTACTCACATCGTACTGCATACATGCTTATTCGTAGCAGATCATCGAGCATTCGTGGTGGGTTCACGGGCTGCCGTGTTGATGCGTAGGGCGTTCTTCATTTAATCGTACTGCATGCGTACTCATTCTTGATGATTCTTGGTAAATGCTTATGGCTGTCGTACAAGGAACCTACGGCATGCGTAAGGGATTCGTAGGACAGTTTCAAAGAGGCCCTCTACAGCCGAATTGACACGAATCGACAAGATTAAAATATTCGTGGTCATTGGCCGGCATTCTCCACCCAATTCTTGACAGTGTGGCTGGGGCTTAACGCTCGTCTGGATAGCAGTAAGATCCATTGAAATTGTTCAATTATCCGATTTCTGTTCTTTAAGAAAAATATATTTTACATATATCTCTACAAGGACTCCCGAATAATGTGTTAAGGCGATATTTCGAAATACCTGCGTTGGGGGATGATGCTATTTCTTCGATACCAGCGAGTATGTACGTATACCAATGCCATACTACATTGATCTCGTGATAGATATTGAAAATGATGAAAACACTGCTGTGCATTGTGGGATTAAGTGCAGTGTAAAACCACAATCTTTGAATGACACATATAGGTGATACCAGAAACATGGCTGTGATAATATACATGAAACACCAAAATAATTGACTGGATTGAAGGGGCTGAAAAATCCCCATATTAGTTGTGCCGTGATCTCGTGTGTCGGGTTGAATGCAGGGCTGAGATTTTTTTTTTGACTGAGAACAATACACGATTCAGGTGCAGCAATGCGTGCGTGTGACCCAACACGCCAGGTTTAAGCTTTATCTTGATAATCCAGTGACACTGGATTAACAATCAACGTCTTGATAGCTGATCGATGTTAGATATCCAGATAATTGAATGACATTTCTTTGATTCACACCTGTCATTCAGTTGGCATGGATGTAAAATGCATCACAGGAATGAAAGAAAGTTAAAACGTCACCAGGTTTCTGTGTTATTTCTGAGGTGGAAATTCAAAGTTTTGTGGACGGGGACTGTCTTCCGATCGCGAGGGGGATATATGACGACTATATGCACATCAGTTTATACTCATGTGAATGCGCCTGGCGTTTAACCTGTATGACTGTACCCGTCACTCATGCAGATTATACCAAGTTGTTTCATTTCCACTTCCAAAGAGGATGTTGACCGTGGTGGTAGAGGGTTAATCCGGCCACTTAAACAAGGATGTTACAACCTTATAATTGTACCGCTTGTGATAGGGTCAGAAGAGCCGAGAACGCATTATCTTCTATCTTTCGTCTAGTCTCAATCGACAAGAAAATTTATCTTGATCGGTTAAATGAAAAACCACATGTCAACTGAAAAGGACTTGTTTATCCCCAAAAAAGTTCGAGTGTTCCATTATCAGCGGGATCATTTTCTGATCGTGGCTCCCTCTCTCGAATAATCTCTGAGAATACAATCCAAAGTGAAATATCCTGCCAACAGCATAAAAGAAAAGAAGTGTAGCAACAAGATAAGATGGAATGTAGAGGATGCCATTTGAGAAAATGAAATTCTAACATGAAGAGAAGTCGATTAATGAACGGTTCAAACAGTTCGTCGGTAAACCCTAGATTGCAAATGGGATCCAATATCATGCGGACTATAAACTTAACAAATCAATGACATCAGCTGACTAGCTTTGCATTCTCGCAAGGTTTCATTTTATTTCCATTTTTCTGAAACTAAACTCTTATCCTTTATCGCGTTTCATCTGTTTTCTGTGTTCAAGTTCGAAAAATGCCTTGCAGCCAACGATATTATCTTGACACCCCCCACCGAATGGTGGTACACCAAAATGCTCAGGCTAGATAGGGTTAGGCAGGGTGAGTGGTCACTGGTCACTGAATCGGTGGCAAAGGAAACCTTCAACAATCCGAAAAGGCACAGAGAGAATTAAATGTTTAGCCTCTCATTCATTCAAAGATCCGAAGTAAGGCAAGCAATATTAACCTGTATCAGTTCAGTTTCGATTGGAACCATATCTTTTCATATCATCCACACTCATGTACAGACATTTAATATAGGTATAGCCGTTGCACGTATAGCCGTCGTCCATAAAATCGTTGTGCGCTAAACAATCTGAACCTTCGAGACTGTCTTCATATCACAGTCACCACCAACTTCCAAAACCATTAACACCTTTCTTGCAAGAGAAAAATGGTCAAAGAGTTGATAATGCAACCGTCCAGATATCTCCGTGCTAAATTCATATAAGAGATACTATACTGTTTGCCTGTAACAGATGATGTAGGGCACGGTTACAGACGAACAGTATTCTTCATTCGTAAACAAAGGTGTTTGGATTGATGGTTGCTCGGCCAGGCGCTGTTTGAGCTCTGTGTGATAGCAACAATACACTTTACTCGAAAACGACTTGAAAAATCAAATGAAGTCCGAGGTCAACCATACACTCTTTTACCTCAATAATGAAAAAATGACGTCCTCGACTAGACAAATACGCATTGTTCCATGTTGATGATATCCACCGGTTATAGCTATTGAATTGATATCAACGGGAGGGTGATATAGTAATAGTGTGGAACTAAATTCGAATGATCCAAAATTAATTTCGGCCCCGATCAGATGAGCCAAGACGCCGTAGCATAATGTTGCCCAAGCTATCAGTCTGCGTCCTCACTGATGAGGTCGAACTCAGCATAACATGGAATCTGGCGGATTATTTTCTTGGGAAGCAGACGGGTTGATATCGACTGAGTGCTCTATCTAATCTACTTCTAATATGATGATGTGACTTTGAATTGGTGGATATACAATATCCATGCTGAATCTTTAGAATACTAAACGTAGAATACGTTTATGTATCGCTATACTTAACAATGTCTGGACTTGATGCTCCTTTGGCATTTCGAATCTAGGGTAAGCTCCATGGAAGGAGCCTTGGAATTATAAGTACAGTGCTTACCTGATAATAAACCTCACCGCTCGATGACTGCGAACCCAGTTATTGTCTGTAGGGACTACTTTGTGTCAATTTGTATAACCAAGAACAGTGTTTGTGACGTACCCTATCTCGTCTTACTAGAGTGGATACCAAAGTATAGCAATTCAGTCGATATGTGACATTATGCTTAAGCCTATAGATTTGTTGGAAATAATAATAGTATCAAAACATACTCTGTTTCTAGTAGCCTATCGTTTCTGTGTCATTTACATTGGGCTCTAATAGTTTCTCGAAGAACTCCTTTATCAACAAAGGACAATCAATCTAACCGATATAACACTATTATATAAACACATGTATTAGATTGCGGAAATCTCATAAAAGATTCATACACGAACACGATACAGATGATCCGATCTCGCACAGACGTTCACATGGCAAGATTAACGTTAACATGTAATGATATAATTTCATCTGCCATTGCCAAACGACATATCCTTTGTGTAACCGCAAACCGTATCCGTCTCGTGTTTTCGTAGAATCATGGATACCAAATGCAATACTAAATGTAACCTCGAATTTTACTGTGTGACAACAACACAATGCCGTAAGCCATGTGTTCTCTCCAGAAAATAGGAAGGAAGGTGATAGGGAGCCTCGCTTATTATTGATGCAGAGAATATGAAACCACGGTGGTGGAAACATATGCTAAGTTTGTTCATGTACTGTCTCGTTGCGTCTATCCTTAGAGACGCTTGGAGACGCTTGGACGCAATTCATTTGGGGACAATTGAAGCACTATATTGAGGGTGAGGCTAGAATTTTAGACTGGAATTACAGACAACCAAATGGACCACGCGTCCTACTAATGCTTCAAAATGTCAAGGCCTATATTAATACATAATATTAGCAAATTCTGAGAAGGCCTATCTCAGTTATATTGCACATAAATTCCATAAATTAACCATCCTCTTTCACTGTGCGGTAGTTTCGTCACCACACATCCAGGACATCACACACCAACACCACACATCCAGGACACAACACACCCAGAGCACCAAACATCCAGAACACCACACACCCAGGACACCACACATCCACAACACCACACAACTAGAACACCCCACATCGAGAACCAGTCATTTCACAGGATTCAGAACAGTATTGTAAAATTTCTATTGTTCAAGACTGATGTAAACTAGTTTGATATTAATTGACATGCAATACATGTAAGGGAACTTTAAACTCTGCCAATTTTAGAAAACAGAAGAAAGCATTAGGTCTGACCTTTTTGCATTCCATGTCAAATAGCAACTTTGGCTGCTCCTACATTTGTATCTCAAATACACTTTCGTCATGATCAAGGATATCAAGAAATCGTAAATTGGCTTTATCACCCAGCATAAATTTACTGAAATATTTGTATTTACCTCGGCACGAAATATGTTTCAAGAAACGTGATTATAACTTATTCAAGAACCTTAATTTTAGAGTACGTATCTTATTTTCAACATATCTCTTTTAGAAGTTGAAATTGTGATGTAATTATTTATTATTAGTTTTCGCCATCATTTGCGAATGACATTCGTATTATATGTATATGGCGGATTCCACGATAACCTAGTCCACTTTTCCGTCAAATTCCCCGTCCAACCGAAAAATCACATTAGCAAAGTTAAAAATGCTAAAAAACTAACACCCTGTCATGTACATGTTTGCTAAACCCACCAACGTTGTGTAAAAGTTTTACCCTGAAAAGGAACAGTTTTACCCGGTATATTTCTTATTTGCAGTATAATAGAGAGACAGAAATGTAAATGTTGCTAATGTCACTTGTGCAAATGTCATATTTCCGTCATACTTTTTTTACAATAATCACCACAAATCAAATGTCAACTAAATTATTCAAAAACCGATTTACAGTGATACTAGCTTGACCTTATTAAGATATATGTATCACTGCCAGTACCAATACATGGATACTATGAGCGTTTGAAAAACGTTGCTAATGTCATTTCTGTCCAACTCCCGTGACGGAAATGACATTAGCAAAATTTTCAAAGACCCAGTATCACAGCACGGGTGATGTCATACAATGGCAACGTTACAGATACATCAATACAATTGACCTAATTGCACTGAGCATATGCAAGTGCTTGTCTTACAAGAAATTTCTTGTACGTACATATACAAAATAGATTTTGACGGAAAAAAGACATAAGCAACACAAATGTAGCTAATGCCATTTGTTTTTTGTCCAGCTAACTTAAAAACTGTGCAAAGAAGTCATAGGGGTACCTGTTTATTTTCATCTTATGCAATTCATTGACATATTTAAGATAGTAAGCAACAGGGCTCATTGTTTATTTACGATATTTTTGAATTTATAGGTGTTGCAAATGTCATGTTCCGTCAATGATTGACGGAAATGTGTGTTCGTGGACTAGGTTATCGTGGAATCTGCCATATAATATTTATCTTGTCTTTCGTAACTTTCTGTATATATAGTGTATTACCTGGTCTGTTATTGGGTCTTTGACCGGTTGACCTTGTATCAGATAAACAAATAAATAAAACTCGTCCACATTAAGCTGTCTCGCCTCTTGGTCCATCATATCCTGGACACGATACCAGATTTTCCCTCACACGCCAATCGGAGCGACCGAGCGGTATATTTGTCTGAAGGGAATATTCAGTTTCAGGCGTTTGATTAAATTCCACTAGAGAAGTCTCAGTTGCGTAAAAGTGAAAAGACGAAATTGGTCATTTGCCAAATAACGAAATTGGTCATTTGCCAAGTAACCTCGTCTAAGAGTCCGTATTCACGACATAAGGAAGTCGACGAAGTGATTAATCGTCAAGAATGTTCCTCATATCCTATAATAAAGACAAACGTTTCAAAGTCTTCTTGTCCTTGGCACGCATTTTACTAAGCCGGAGCTGTCAAAAGGCCATCATCTGCTGTAGTAGATTAATATAAGCCGAAAATAGCTCGTGGTAATAGGAAACGCATCATACCGATGTATAGGAAACGCACCATACCGATGTAATATTCATGATATTTATAAATATATATTGACGTTTCAAAATATAATGTGGAAATACACTTTAGACCAATTTTACGATGATATGCGTAAATGTTCTCTATTTTGTTTTGTCTAACATTTACCCTCATTGGTGATGTAGTATTGCTCACGACGGACCGATAGTGTAACAGTAAATTGCTGAGATATGTGAGGCTCAGCAGCAGTTTCCAGCCATCCGCATTATGGCCTACAATGAAAATATATGGTGCATATATACCATTTTTTTAATATATAAATATATTAAAAGCTTCCATGGGTATGGTTATTACTACCGACACCATAATTTGTGGATGATTGCTGTCTTGCGAACATTGGTTCTAGCGACTATTTGTACATTAGACCTTACTCCTGTCTCCCTCAAGCAGATTGCGCTGAAATGACCAAAGTTACTGTGACAAACATTGATACATTTACTTAATGCAACACGGATAAAGGGCAAATTGGAGAGAACATCGGCATGTCAGATTCGATCATACCACGTTTCATATAACACTCATGGGCTCGAAATCGAATAGGAATGTATTTCCGTGTGAGAGGTAAACCCGGCACCAAACCTGACATTCAAAGCGATCTTTATATTTGTATTTGTCTATTAGAAGATGACGTCTGCATACTGAATTTCTAATTTGATAGTTATGTATAGGTAAGACTGAAAATTGGAATATAATATTAAGATTTGTTCTTTCTGTGACAATATCACCGACGGAAGGAATTCGAAGCTTCACTGACCACATTTCCATAGCAACATCATCCGATATCCACCAAGAAACTTTATCTCGCGGCTGATCATCATCCCTTCATGTTGATGACCTCTAACAACCATAGTCGAATTAAGCAGCTAGAGGAGGACAATGTCTGGGGCGTCTAGACTTCATTGTATCCCAGACCATCAGTTAATTACTTAACTGATCAGGACAATATCAGCACCACGTGGAACTGTCAGACTGCTTTCATGGAAACGTGTGTGGTCTGCGATTTGAGAATCGCATTTCCGATCGAAGGCTTCGAAAGAGTGTTGATAAATAGAGTCCTTTCTTCAGAATAACTTTACCACGTGGGACCTTCATATTTTTTAAACTTTTGCTCCAGTTGCTAAAAATGTCACCTGATATATGTCATACTGCATGGCGTTAGCCAATAGAAGCAGATAATAGCCAGGTAGTCAAAATATTGACAGCTATTTGGGTGCTCTAACCTCGTTCCACGTTGATACAACTTAAAGCAATTGGGTAACCAATTGTTTAGACCAATTTTACGATGACATGCGTAAATGTTTTCTGTCTTTTATCTGCCATTTACCCTCAATGGTGATGTAGCATTGCTTACCACAGACCGCCAGTCTAGAAGAGAGACAGAGAGAGAGAATTAAGACTTCACGTCGCGTTCAGCAATATTTCAGCTACATAGCGACAATCAAACAAAATTCTAAGTCTTTCAACCAAAAAAAAGTCAACAACCAAGCAATCCAGAAATAGCCCAACACAAAAAACACGTATATACATTAAAACTTAATTTCTCTTAAATAACCTAAAATACAGTCATTTTACCCAACGAAAAAGATCTTCTAAATTAGCTGCTTGATAAAAAGAATCTCTTACAATCTTAAAATCTATACAGTCGATCAGATTATGTTTCACTGTGAGATCTTCGTGGCATGGAATACGCCTTGGGGCTGGTTCCTTTTCAGTAAATGTTCGTGAGTTAATCGGGTATGGCCGAAGCTACATCGCCTGATCATGGCTCGAACGAAACGTTTCTGGCTACTCAGATGAATATATCCTACAGTTTTTTTACTCATGAAGTTTGTTATTATCTACAACATCCCAACAGGATTGAAACAGCTTTCTCACATAAGCACAAATAGAGGGTCGAAAATCAATATATGTGATTCCAACAGGATCAACGTCATTATCTAGGGCTGCCTTAGCCATTTCATCAGCTTCATTATTTCCTTTGATGCCGACGTGGCTGGCAACCAACAAATTACAAGCGTCTAGTCCGTCATTCATAATTCAGCCGTCGTCCATTAGCGAATATCCGCGTCCATAATCCAAAGACCTATTCCATATTCCATATAACAGTATTAGCATCAAATTCAAAAACATAATCATAGTATCCATAAACATAGGCTTGTTTCCGGCGAGAGAGAAGCGGTCAACAGTTTCAACGTGAGGCACACCGCATGCAATATGATGTTTCCGCTCACACAGTTCTCGTTGTATATATCTCCCTTATCAGGAGATAAAAAATATATATCCAAATGAAATGGATATTCCCTTGAATCTACACCGAAGGATGTCTTCTAATTCGACGTGTTTCTCCTGGTTTTTCTTCTCGAGATGATCTCCATGGTAACGGAAGTCATACAGCCTACATGCGCTGTTCGGAGTTTCCGCATGATACTGGCTTTGAACATGGATGCCAAATGGATTCCTAGCAGTGCAGAACGAGGTACTAATATCCTACATTATCCGCGGCGTTGCGAGTGCGATTTGGTGATAAAACACATCAATCTGTTGACGAAATCTGCGGTCAATAATTGTAGAATGTTCAAAATGGTGGGGAAATCAGAGATCCACGCTCAATCGCTTGAAGGCATGACAGTGAATCTGAGAATATGACATATTTTCCTCCTACGGTAGAGCCAATAGCTTCTGAAGCTAACAATGGAGCTTTGACTTCGTCAGTGAAAATCGAACTTTTACTTGGAAGTCGGCAGGTTTAAGTGTTGGAACTAAAGATAGTAGTACACGCTACTCTATCACCATCTTTAGAACTATCTGTATAAATAGCTTGATGTGATCTGTATTTTTCTCTCAATAGACCAAATTCAGGCTCGTTTCTGCCTTTTTATATTTTGTCATTGTATTATCTACTTCTGGTTTGGCTCACTGCCATGGTGAAAACGTTAAGATCTTATTAGGTGAAATTTGACTAAGCCTAAAACCAGCTGCTTCGATATGTGATTTCATACCAATTCGAAGAGGTGGAATACTGGAGGGTTTCTCTAAATATAAATCTACCTATTGAGGGTTGAAGAAGTTATATGCAGGATTTGAGCGATTAGACGCAATTTTGTGATATATTGCAGTGCTAGTTTAATTCTTCGAAGTTATGAAAGAGGTTTATCTGCTTCGACATATAAGATTTCTTTAGGCGATGTTCTGAACGCCCCGAGGCAAAGTCTTAGTCCTTGATGGAGAATATGATCTAGCTTTGCCAAGTTTGACTTGCTTGCACCGTTGTAAACAATAGAGCCATAATCAAGCTTAGAACGAATAAGTGATCGATATAAATGGAGATGCGTCTGCTGATCTCCTCCCCACTTATAGTTGGCAACTACCTTCAACAAATCAAGAGCTTTTGTACACTTGTACGCTGTGAAACATTTATATGCGATAAGAACGTTAATCGGTGATCAAACAAGATTCCTAAGAATTTGACTTCTTTTACTACATTGATTTCAGTTCCATCTAATGTAAGTACTGGACCTTATTGCTGGAAATACTTTCTACGTAAGTGTATACAATTTGTCTTTGCTCTGGAGAACCTGAAACTATTTTCTAGACAACATTTCTGAATTCTACTTAGACAAAGCTGTAATGTTCTATCAAAGTTATGTATACTTTCTCCACTACACGATATGTTGAAATCATCTACAAACAGTGATCAAAATTATCAGACATGGTTGTATCCAACCGAACTTGAAATTGACTATCATTCAGAAAGCTGCAAATTTGGTACGGGTATAACAATGGCATTATGCCATATTAGTGGACGATCTTCTGTTACCAGAGGTCTGTTAAAGATGAGTAATAGGGTTTCTGGAGAAGATTCCGGTAGATGTTTTGAAAGTCGATGATGAATATTATCAGGGCCTGCAGCAGAATCGTTTGCTTTCGCGAGAGAAGCATGAAGTTCGTTCATTGAAAACAAGGCGTTATAGCCTTCGCGGTTATTGAAGGAGAATCTTATTTCATTCTTCTCTTTTCTTTTTTTGAAATTTTGAAATTTAAGGTACATAATTCTCAGACGAACAGTTTTTGGCAATTGTTTCGCCTAACATGTTTGCAATTTCCACTCTGTCGGTTATCACCTGATTTCCATCGTTGAGATGGTGAATACTGTACTTGGAGCTTTTACATTTAATATGGTGAATCATGTTCCAAACTTTTGTTATAGAGGTATGTGTATTGATTTTAGAAACATAATTTTTTCCAAGAATCACGTTTGTTCTGTTACATGGTTGTACGAGCTTTAGCTCCAGGAATTTTGACATCTTTCAAATTTTCAGAATTAGGATGTCGGCGGAAGCACCTTACAGCTTTCTTCCTATATTTCCTTGCATCTCTACAGTCATTTCTAAACTATGGGTTTTTTTAATATGTGCAACTCCCGAAGGTGTGGGTATGGTTTGATTAGCAATTTCAGTCAGCATATCTGAGAATAACTGTATAGAATCAGGAACATTAGTCAAAGAGTCCGTTTGTAGTTTTTGTAAACTAAGTTTTTCAAAATCTAGCCAATTTGCTCTCTTATGGCTTGCTAAAGCTGTTATGTAACGATAACGATTGAATATCGGATAGGCCTTTGGATGCTTGTAATTGTTAAACATCTTCCTCATTAGCGAGAACTGAAAATCTGTTTGAACTTTTGGGCGCATTTTCCGTTTGCTCCATGCTCTTTTTCGTTTTCCTTTGACTAAGCCTAGAATTTCCCTTGGAGGTCTTGCCATCTGGACCTAAAATTGACCAAATGCTGTCACCAACGCTTTCAAGCTGCTCGACTGGCTGTGCGTTCATTCTGACAGAGTTCTCCACAATGACGGACTTCTTCGTAAAGGGAGGCCACTTCCTGTAGTTTCGTATTGTGAAGCAGTCTGGATATTTCTGGTAGTCGGAACTTTTGTTTCTTCAGGAGTCTCACATTTACGGTGGCCCGTAGGGGACATTCATGTTTTTTACCTTTTATGTGTTTTTCTTCGACTTTTTCGTGTTTTCCTTCGACTTTTCCGTGTTTTCTTTCGACTTTTTCGTGTTTTTCTTCGACTTTTCAGAGTTATTGTTCGAATTTTCTTTCGAAAACATCGCGAAATGAAAACAATTGTGAAATACTTTCCACCGCGGTGAAATACTTTCCACCGCGGTGGAAAATACTTTTCACCGCGGTGAAAAATACTTTCCACCGCGGTGGGAAATACTTTCCACCGCGGTGAGAAATACTTTCCACCGCGGTGAGAAATACTTTCCACCGCGGTGGGAAATACTTTCCACCGCGGTGAGAAATACTTTCCACCGCGGTGGGAAATACTTTCCACCGCGGTGAAATACTTTCCACCGCGGTGGGAAATACTTTCCACCGCGGTGGGAAATACTTTCCACCGCGGTGAGAAACACTTTTCACCGCGGTGAGAAGTACTTTTCACCGCGGTGGGAATAATTTCCACCGCGGTGGGAAATATATTCGTGTTTTCTGACTTTCCTGTGTTTTCTCTCAACATTTCGCCAAATTTGGCAATCTTCATCCGACGGAGAAATTGAGGGAAAAGATCTCACCGCGGTGTAAAAGTTTCCATCGCGGTGTAAAAATTTTAACCGCGGTGTAAAAGTTTTAACCGCGGTGAAAAAGTTTTAACCGCGGTGTAAAAGTTTCCACCGCAGTGTAAAAGTTTCCACCGCGGTGTAAAAGTTTTATCCGCGGTGAAAAAGTTTCCACCGCGGTGTAAAAGTTTTAACCGCGGTGAAAAAGTTTCCACCGCGGTGTAAAAGTTTCCACCGCGGTGTAAAAGTTTTAACCGCGGTGGAAAAGTTTTAACCGCGGTGTAAAAGTTTTAACCGCGGTGAAAAAGTTTCCACCGCGGTCTAAAAGTTTCAACCGCGGTGTAAAAGTTTCAACCGTGGTGTAAAAGTTTCCACCGCGGAGAAAAAGTTTTAACCGCGGTGGAAAAGTTCCAACCGCGGTGTAAAAGTTTCCACCGCGGTGTAAAAGTTTCCACCGCGGTGTAAAAGTTTTAACCGCGGTGAAAAAGATTTAACCGCGGTGTAAAAGTTTCAACCGCGGTGTAAAAGTTTCCACCGCGGAGAAAAAGTTTTAACCGCGGTGGAAAAGTTACAACCGCGGTGTAAAAGTTTCCACCGCGGTGTAAAAGTTTCCACCGCGGTGAAAAAGTTTCCACCGCGGTGTAAAAGTTTCCACCGCGGTGTAAAAGTTTCTACCGCGGTGTAAAAGTTTTAATCGCGGTGAAAAAGTTTTAACCGCGGTGTAAAAGTTTCAGCCGCGGTGTAAAAGTATTAACCGCGGTGTAAAAGTTTCCACCGCGGAGAAAAAGTTTTAACCGCGGTGGAAAAGTTTCAACCGCGGTGTAAAAGTTTCCATCGCGGTGTAAAAGTTTCCACCGCGGTGTAAAAGTTTCCACCGCAGTGTAAAAGTTTTAACCCCGGTGAAAAAGTTTTAACCGCGGTGTAAAAGTTTTAACCGCGGTGTAAAAGTTTCCACCGCGGTGTAAAAGTTCTAACCGCGGTGGAAAAGTTTTAACCGCGGTGTAAAAGTTTCCACCGCGGTGCGCGGTGAAAAAGTTTCCACCGCCGTGTAAATGTTTCAACCCCGGTGTAAAAGTTTTAACCGCGGTGTAAAAGTTTCCACCGCGGTGTAAAAGTTTTAACCGCGGTGGAAAAGTTTTAACCGCGGTGTAAAAGTTTTAACCGCGGTGTAAAAGTTTCCACCGCGGTGTAAAAGTTTTAACCGCGGTGGAAAAGTTTTAACCGCGGTGTAAAAGTTTTAACCGCGGTGAAAAAGTTTTAACCGCGGTGTAAAAGTTTCCACCGCGGTGTAAAAGTTTTAACCGCGGTGGAAAAGTTTTAACCGCGGTGGAAAAGTTTTAACCGCGGTGTAAAAGTTTTAACCGCGGTGTAAATGTTTCCACCGCGGTGTAAAAGTTTTAACCGCGGTGGAAAAGTTTTAACCGCGGTGTAAAAGTTTTAACCGCGGTGTAAAAGTTTCCACCGCGGTGTAAAAGTTTCCACCGCGGTGTAAAAGTTTTAACCGCGGTGGAAAAGTTTTAACCGCGGTGGAAATTTTTAACCGCGGTGTAAAAGTTTTAACCGCGGTGTAAAAGTTTCCACCGCGTTGTAAAAGTTTTAACCGCGTTGGAAAAAAGTTTTAACCGCGGTGTAAAAGTTTTAACCGCGGTGGAAAAGTTTTAACCGCGGTGGAAAAGTTTCAACCGCGGTGTAAAAGTTTCCACCGCCGTGTAACCGCGGTGTAAAAGTCTTAACCGCGGTGGAAAAGTTTTAACCGCGGTGTAAAAGTTTTAACCGCGGTGGAAAAGTTTTAACCGCGGTGGAAAAGTTTCAACCGCGGTGTAAAAGTTTCCACCGCCGTGTAAAAGTTTCCACCGCGGTGTAAAAGTTTCCACCGCGGTGTAAAAGTTTTAGCCGCGGTGGAAAAGTTTTAACCGCGGTGTAAATGTTTCCACCGCGGTGTAAAAGTTTTAACCGCGGTGTAAAAGTTTTAACCGCGGTGTAAAAGTTTTAACCGCGGTGTAAAAGTTTTAACCGCGGTGAAAAAGTTTCCACCGCGGTGTAAAAGTTTCCACCACGGTGTAAAAGTTTTAACCGCGGTGAAAAAGTTTCCACCGCGGTGTAAAAGTTTTAACCGCGGTGAAAAAGTTTTAACCGCGGTGTAAAAGTTTCCACCGCGGTGTAAAAGTTTTAACCGCGGTGTAAAAGTTTTAACCGCGGTGTAAAAGTTTCCACCGCGGTGTAAAAGTTTTAACCGCGGTGAAAAAGTTTTAACCGCGGTGTAAAAGTTTTAACCGCAGTGGAAATTTTTCAACCGCGGTGTAAAAGCTTTAACCGCGGTGTAAAAGTTTTAACCGCGGTGTAAAAGTTTCCACCGCGGTGTAAAAGTATTAACCGCGGTGTAAAAGTTTCCACCGCGGAGAAAAAGTTTTAACCGCGGTGGAAAAGTTTCAACCGCGGTGTAAAAGTTTCCATCGCGGTGTAAAAGTTTCCACCGCGGTGTAAAAGTTTCCACCGCGGTGTAAAAGTTTTAACCGCGGTGTAAAAGTTTTAACCGCGGTGTAAAAGTTTCCACCGCGGTGTGTTCCGAAAAGCTTTAACCGCGGTGTAAAAGTTTCCACCGCGGTGAAAAGTTTCCACCGCCGTGTAACAGCCAACCCCGGTGTAAAAAGTTTTTAACCGCGGTGTAAAAGTTTCCACCTCGGTGTAAAGTGTTTTAACCGCGGTGGAAAAAGTTTTAACCGCGGTGCGTTTTAACGCGGTGTGTGCTTCCACCGCGGTGTGCGGTTCTAACCGCGGTGAAAAGTTTTAACCGCGGTGTAAAAGTTTTAACCGCGGTGAAAAAGTTTCCACCGCGGTGTAAAAGTTTCCACCGCGGTGTAAAAGTTTCCACCGCGGTGTAAAAGTTTTAACCGCGGTGGAAAAGTTTTAACCGCGGTGGAAAAGTTTTAACCGCGGTGTAAAAGTTTTAACCGCGGTGTAAATGTTTCCACCGCGGTGTAAAAGTTTTAACCGCGGTGGAAAAGTTTTAACCGCGGTGTAAAAGTTTTAACCGCGGTGTAAAAGTTTCCACCGCCGTGTAAAAGTTTCCACCGCGGTGTAAAAGTTTTAACCGCGGTGGAAAAGTTTTAACCGCGGTGGAAAGGTTTTAACCGCGGTGTAAAAGTTTTAACCGCGGTGTAAAAGTTTCCACCGCGTTGTAAAAGTTTTAACCGCGATGGAAAAGTTTTAACCGCGGTGTAAAAGTTTTAACCGCGGTGAAAAAGTTTTAACCGCGGTGTAAGAGTTTCCACCGCGGTGTAAAAGTTTTAACCGCGGTGTAAAAGTTTTAACCGCGGTGTAAAAGTCTTAACCGCGGTGTAAAAGTCTTAACCGCGGTGGAAAAGTTTTAACCGCGGTGTAAAAGTTTTAACCGCGGTGGAAAAGTTTTAACCGCGGTGGAAAAGTTTCAACCGCGGTGTAAAAGTTTCCACCGCCGTGTAAAAGTTTCCACCGCGGTGTAAAAGTTTCCACCGCGGTGTAAAAGTTTTAGCCGCGGTGGAAAAGTTTTAACCGCGGTTTGCTCCATGCTCTTTTTCGTTTTCCTTTGACTAAGCCTAGAATTTCCCTTGGAGATCTTGCCATCTGGACCTAAAATTGACCAAATGCTGTCACCAACGCTTTCAAGCTGCTCGACTGGCTGTGCGTTCATTCTGACAGAGTTCTCCACAATGACGGACTTCTTCGTAAAGGGAGGCCACTTCCTGTAGTTTCGTATTGTGAAGCAGTCTGGATATTTCTGGTAGTCGGAACTTTTGTTTCTTCAGGAGTCTCACATTTACGGTGGCCCGTAGGGGACATTCATGTTTTTTACCTTTTATGTGTTTTTCTTCGACTTTTTCGTGTTTTCCTTCGACTTTTCCGTGTTTTCTTTCGACTTTTTCGTGTTTTTCTTCGACTTTTCAGAGTTATTGTTCGAATTTTCTTTCGAAAACATCGCGAAATGAAAACAATTGTGAAATACTTTCCACCGCGGTGAAATACTTTCCACCGCGGTGGAAAATACTTTTCACCGCGGTGAAAAATACTTTCCACCGCGGTGGGAAATACTTTCCACCGCGGTGAGAAATACTTTCCACCGCGGTGAGAAATACTTTCCACCGCGGTGGGAAATACTTTCCACCGCGGTGAGAAATACTTTCCACCGCGGTGGGAAATACTTTCCACAGCGGTGAGAAACACTTTTCACCGCGGTGAGAAGTACTTTTCACCGCGGTGGGAATAATTTCCACCGCGGTGGGAAATATATTCGTGTTTTCTGACTTTCCTGTGTTTTCTCTCAACATTTCGCCAAATTTGGCAATCTTCATCCGACGGAGAAATTGAGGGAAAAGATCTCACCGCGGTGTAAAAGTTTCCATCGCGGTGTAAAAATTTTAACCGCGGTGTAAAAGTTTTAACCGCGGTGAAAAAGTTTTAACCGCGGTGTAAAAGTTTCCACCGCAGTGTAAAAGTTTCCACCGCGGTGTAAAAGTTTTATCCGCGGTGAAAAAGTTTCCACCGCGGTGTAAAAGTTTTAACCGCGGTGAAAAAGTTTCCACCGCGGTGTAAAAGTTTCCACCGCGGTGTAAAAGTTTTAACCGCGGTGGAAAAGTTTTAACCGCGGTGTAAAAGTTTTAACCGCGGTGAAAAAGTTTCCACCGCGGTCTAAAAGTTTCAACCGCGGTGTAAAAGTTTCAACCGCGGTGTAAAAGTTTCCACCGCGGAGAAAAAGTTTTAACCGCGGTGGAAAAGTTCCAACCGCGGTGTAAAAGTTTCCACCGCGGTGTAAAAGTTTCCACCGCGGTGTAAAAGTTTCCACCGCGGTGTAAAAGTTTTAATCGCGGTGAAAAAGTTTTAACCGCGGTGTAAAAGTTTCAGCCGCGGTGTAAAAGTATTAACCGCGGTGTAAAAGTTTCCACCGCGGAGAAAAAGTTTTAACCGCGGTGGAAAAGTTTCAACCGCGGTGTAAAAGTTTCCATCGCGGTGTAAAAGTTTCCACCGCGGTGTAAAAGTTTCCACCGCAGTGTAAAAGTTTTAACCCCGGTGAAAAAGTTTTAACCGCGGTGTAAAAGTTTTAACCGCGGTGTAAAAGTTTCCACCGCGGTGTAAAAGTTCTAACCGCGGTGGAAAAGTTTTAACCGCGGTGTAAAAGTTTCCACCGCGGTGCGCGGTGAAAAAGTTTCCACCGCCGTGTAAATGTTTCAACCCCGGTGTAAAAGTTTTAACCGCGGTGTAAAAGTTTCCACCGCGGTGTAAAAGTTTTAACCGCGGTGGAAAAGTTTTAACCGCGGTGTAAAAGTTTTAACCGCGGTGTAAAAGTTTCCACCGCGGTGTAAAAGTTTTAACCGCGGTGGAAAAGTTTTAACCGCGGTGTAAAAGTTTTAACCGCGGTGAAAAAGTTTTAACCGCGGTGTAAAAGTTTCCACCGCGGTGTAAAAGTTTTAACCGCGGTGGAAAAGTTTTAACCGCGGTGGAAAAGTTTTAACCGCGGTGTAAAAGTTTCCACCGCGGTGTAAAAGTTTTAACCGCGGTGGAAAAGTTTTAACCGCGGTGTAAAAGTTTTAACCGCGGTGTAAAAGTTTCCACCGCGGTGTAAAAGTTTCCACCGCGGTGTAAAAGTTTTAACCGCGGTGGAAAAGTTTTAACCGCGGTGGAAATTTTTAACCGCGGTGTAAAAGTTTTAACCGCGGTGTAAAAGTTTCCACCGCGTTGTAAAAGTTTTAACCGCGTTGGAAAAGTTTTAACCGCGGTGTAAAAGTTTTAACCGCGGTGAAAAAGTTTTAACCGCGGTGTAAGAGTTTCCACCGCGGTGTAAAAGTTTTAACCGCGGTGTAAAAGTCTTAACCGCGGTGTAAAAGTCTTAACCGCGGTGGAAAAGTTTTAACCGCGGTGTAAAAGTTTTAACCGCGGTGGAAAAGTTTTAACCGCGGTGGAAAAGTTTCAACCGCGGTGTAAAAGTTTCCACCGCCGTGTAAAAGTTTCCACCGCGGTGTAAAAGTTTCCACCGCGGTGTAAAAGTTTTAGCCGCGGTGGAAAAGTTTTAACCGCGGTGTAAATGTTTCCACCGCGGTGTAAAAGTTTTAACCGCGGTGTAAAAGTTTTAACCGCGGTGTAAAAGTTTTAACCGCGGTGTAAAAGTTTTAACCGCGGTGAAAAAGTTTCCACCGCGGTGTAAAAGTTTCCACCACGGTGTAAAAGTTTTAACCGCGGTGAAAAAGTTTCCACCGCGGTGTAAAAGTTTTAACCGCGGTGAAAAAGTTTTAACCGCGGTGTAAAAGTTTCCACCGCGGTGTAAAAGTTTTAACCGCGGTGTAAAAGTTTTAACCGCGGTGTAAAAGTTTCCACCGCGGTGTAAAAGTTTTAACCGCGGTGAAAAAGTTTTAACCGCGGTGTAAAAGTTTTAACCGCAGTGGAAATTTTTCAACCGCGGTGTAAAAGCTTTAACCGCGGTGTAAAAGTTTTAACCGCGGTGTAAAAGTTTCCACCGCGGTGTAAAAGTATTAACCGCGGTGTAAAAGTTTCCACCGCGGAGAAAAAGTTTTAACCGCGGTGGAAAAGTTTCAACCGCGGTGTAAAAGTTTCCATCGCGGTGTAAAAGTTTCCACCGCGGTGTAAAAGTTTCCACCGCGGTGTAAAAGTTTTAACCGCGGTGTAAAAGTTTTAACCGCGGTGTAAAAGTTTCCACCGCGGTGTAAAAGTTCCAACCGCGGTGGAAAAGTTTTAACCGCGGTGTAAAAGTTTCCACCGCGGTGAAAAAGTTTCCACCGCCGTGTAAATGTTTCAACCCCGGTGTAAAAGTTTTAACCGCGGTGTAAAAGTTTCCACCTCGGTGTAAAAGTTTTAACCGCGGTGGAAAAGTTTTAACCGCGGTGTAAAAGTTTTAACCGCGGTGTAAAAGTTTCCACCGCGGTGTAAAAGTTTTAACCGCGGTGGAAAAGTTTTAACCGCGGTGTAAAAGTTTTAACCGCGGTGAAAAAGTTTTAACCGCGGTGTAAAAGTTTCCACCGCGGTGTAAAAGTTTCCACCGCGGTGTAAAAGTTTTAACCGCGGTGGAAAAGTTTTAACCGCGGTGGAAAAGTTTTAACCGCGGTGTAAAAGTTTTAACCGCGGTGTAAATGTTTCCACCGCGGTGTAAAAGTTTTAACCGCGGTGGAAAAGTTTTAACCGCGGTGTAAAAGTTTTAACCGCGGTGTAAAAGTTTCCACCGCGGTGTAAAAGTTTCCACCGCGGTGTAAAAGTTTTAACCGCGGTGGAAAAGTTTTAACCGCGGTGGAAAAGTTTTAACCGCGGTGTAAAAGTTTTAACCGCGGTGTAAAAGTTTCCACCGCGTTGTAAAAGTTTTAACCGCGGTGGAAAAGTTTTAACCGCGGTGTAAAAGTTTTAACCGCGGTGAAAAAGTTTTAACCGCGGTGTAAGAGTTTCCACCGCGGTGTAAAAGTTTTAACCGCGGTGTAAAAGTTTTAACCGCGGTGTAAAAGTCTTAACCGCGGTGTAAAAGTCTTAACCGCGGTGGAAAAGTTTTAACCGCGGTGTAAGAGTTTCCACCGCGGTGTAAAAGTTTTAACCGCGGTGAAAAAGTTTCCACCGCGGTGTAACAGTTTCAACCGCGGTGTAAAAGTTTCCACCGCGGTGTAAAAGTTTCCACCGCATATCCGGGTAAATAGTATATAGTTGAGGAGCAGAAGGCGACCCTTCCCCGCCCCCCGCCTTTGATAACAATACATGCTTCATGACGGTTAGCAAACTCATGCTTTTCCCCTAAATTCCGCCCAAAAGTCATTTACAATTCCATACTGTCCCATTTTCTTAGTATAAAAGGTTTTGCTGTGGTTAAGTATTCAATCCCAGGACTTAATTTACATGGAACAACATAATATTTAATCAATATTATTGTAGCTACGTTGGGAGCCAATTGTACTAATCTGGAGGTACCAGTGAATCGTTTTTGAATTGGAATGATGGCATACAGTTGGTTGCACGTGTTTAGGTTAAAATCTTGGGTTTAACGCTGGTAGTATCCCTTAAACGGGCCGGTACGTAAGCCTAGCGAGTCCGTCATTTGCCCCATGTTAAAAGTATGAAGACAAAATTGCAATGTCGCAGTGAAATTTCCTTCGACTAAATTGAAAAGCTCTTAGATTCTTTTAATTTTGACCAACGCTACATGTAGTAAGTAATCGAGAATAGGGCTAAAGGTTAAATTGATGCAAATCCTAACCCTGACAAATACCTATTTCTCTCACCCCAATATAATTGCAACATAAACCTAACTTAACCCTAAATTAACTTAACCTTCGCCAAAACCTAAACCTGATACCGCTCTATAAACTATAGGGATTTTACACGTTATTTTTGGTCGGTATTAGGGTTAGGGTTGTGTTAGGGTTAGGGTTAGGGTTAGGGTTAGGGTTAGGGCTAAGCGGTAAACTTCCAAACCTAAAAGGAAATTTCCAAATCTAAACGGAAACTTCCACCTTGTTATGTGACACTTTCAAATCTAAGTGACAAGTTCCATGGAAGCGCCGCTTAGCCAGGTGGAACCTGTCACTTAGATTTGGAAGTGTCGCTTAGTCTTGGAAAGTGTCGTTTGGAGCACTATCTAGGTCAGTGGGTCAACCTATGTAGCAATGTAGGTCACATATAGGTCTGTTGACCTGACCTATTAAAATTTGTCCTTGACCTATTTTAGGGGTAAGGGTTAGAGGTCAGAGGTTTAGGTCTTCCCTATACTTTAACATTGGGCCCTTATATGGAAGATGTCACTTAGTTGGGACAGAATAATTTAGCTTTTTTTGATCGCTTGACCTCACGTATGCCCAGCCCAAAATATTTGGATCAATAATAAAGTAACATGCTAATCTTGACCCCAAAAAATAAGTACACTTACAAACCAAAAATTGGGTCACTAGGTAAAGTCCTACTGTAGAGGGTTATTGATCGAATAGTTTGGAAGTTGTCACTTAGTTGGGACTTAGAATAATCTAGCTTTTTTTGATCACTCGAGGTCACATATGCCCAGCCCAAAATATCTGGATCAGTAACAAACTAACATGCTAGCATTGACCCAAAAAAATAAATACACCCACAAACAAAAAATTGGATCAGTAGGTCAAGTCCTACTGAAGAGGGTTATTGATCGACTCGTTTGGAAGTTGTCACTTAGTTCGGACTTGATCCAATTCTCACATATGCCCAGCCAATAATATTTGGGTCAGTAACAAAGTAACAGGCTAGTGTTGACCCAAAACAACAAGTACACTCACAAACAAAAAATTGGGTCAGTAGGTCAAGTCCTACTGTAGAGGGTTACTGATCGAATATTTTGGAAGTTGTCACTTAGTTCGGACTTGATCCAATTCTGACATATGCACAACCAAAAATATTTGGATCAATAATAAAGTAACATGCTAATCTTGACCCCAAAAAATAAGTACACTTACAAACCAAAAATTGGGTCAGTAGGTAAAGTCCTACTTTAGAGGGTTATTGATCGAATAGTTTGGAAGTTGTCACTTAGTTGGGACTTAGATTTTCACTCTTAAAAAAATTGTAAAAAATAAAGTTAGAGGTCTAGGTCAATTTTGATTACAGATTCTTAAACAGCTAGGTCAGTACTATTACCACACCAAATTTGGAACGAATCCCAGACCTCAAAAATTTGCCCAGACTAACCAGGCGAAATTTGAGTCGAAAATTCAAACTTCACCGATTTACCTCAAACTTTGTACTAAAGTATTTTGGAGGTCAAGGATAACGAATCCGAGGTCATATTTGACCTTTAGGGTGACATTGACCTCGACATTGACGATCGAAAATTTGACATGACTTTGAACTTGTCGCAACGTCAGAAGATATAAGCGGACGACCTTGACCTTTTGATATGTGATGACCCATTGACCTGTGCGTTGACCATGACCTTGACCTTGACCTTTGATCTTGGATTTAGAAACGCGATAGTACAATCGGAATGCCCTATCGCAAATTTGACCTTGAGGTCAAAGGTCAAAGTCAAGGTCATGGGTCTACGTAAAGGTCAATGGGTCATCATATATCAAAAGGTCAAGGTTGTCCGCTTATATTTTGTGACCTTCCCACAAGGTCAAAGTCATACTAAAATGTTCGTACTAAAATGCAATGCGATTTAGCCGCAGCCTAACCCTCTGACAAAAAAACAAAAAAATGTTTTTTTTAATTTTTGGGTAATTAATTAATTAATTAGTGAAATTAATTAATTACCCAAAAGTGCTAAAATTAGCAGGAAAAGGGTTCAAAAATTTACGCTTTTCATAGGCTATCACCAAAAAATGTTTCAGGTAAATTCAAGCAAAAAAAATGTTTGGCTCAATGTCATATACGTGTACAAATGGAAACCGATGTTAATGATCACCCTTACCTATTATCCAAGCGTGCGATATAACAAATGAAAGCCCATAGCTCGAACTTTTTTTTAATATTTTTTGGGGTGTTCAACAACGTGGGCGAGCAGAAGGCGGCCTCTTTTTCTACATGGGGTGTTTTCATACTAACCGGTAAAAAAAAATCGGTAAAAAAAAACTTAGGAACCTAGGTCAATTCTGACTGCAGTTTCGTGATCAGCTATGTTCGTACTCTTACCACACCAAATTTGGAAGGAATCGATGACCAAATTTTTTTTGAAAATTTGTCTAGGTCTGAGCATAGTGGAAAATTCGACCTTCAGTGATTGGCCTCAAACTTCCTACTAAAGTATTTTGGAGGTCAAGAATTACGAATATGAGGTCAGATTTGACCTTGACCTTGACCTTAATATCAAAATGGCGGATCGAAAATTTGCTATGAGTTTGACCTTGGCGCAAGGTCACATGATTTAAGCGCACGACCTTGACCTTTTGATATGTGATGACCCCGTGACACCTGCGTTGACCCATGACTTTGACCTTGACTTGTGACCTTGGGGTCAGAAATGCGATAGCACAATCGGAATGCACTATCGCAAATTTGACCTTGAGGTCAGAGATCAATGTCAAGGTCATAGGTCAATAGCATGGTCAATGGGTCATCACATATCAAAAGGTCAAGGTCATCCGATGTTATCTTTTGACCTTCCCACAAGGTCAAAGTATGACTTAAATGTTCGAACCGAATTTTTTAGGTCAATTTTGAGGTCAAGGTCAAATCTGACCCCAGATTTGTGATCAGTGACCCCGAAAATACTTTAGGAAGTAGTTTGAGGTCAATCGATGACAACAAATTTTCCGACCAAATTTTCGCTGTTTTTTGAGGTCAAATTTCAACCTTCATCGAATGACCTCAAATTTTGTTTTTATAGGTTTTTGATGTCCCTGATTACGAATCCGAGGTCAAAATTTTGATTGGCTCGATAGAAAAAAAAGTGTCCATTGAAGCCCAGGTTAAATATTGGAATTTTCAAAAATCGGTAAAAAAAAAACTTAGGCACCTAGGTAAATTCTGACTGCAGTTTCGTGATGAGCTGTGTTCATACTCTTACCACACCAAATTTTCGGCCGAAAAAAATACCAAAATTAGCCAAAAAAGGGTTCAACAATTTGTAGAAAAAAAAGTTAAAGGAGTAGCGCAATGGGGTTTGCAGTCCCGGGTTTTGTTTTTGATGGGCTATCACCAAAAAATGTTTCAGGTGAATCCAAGAACAACTAAACCCGGGACTGCAAACCCCATTGCGCTACTCCTTTAACTTTTTTTCTACCAATTTTTGAACCCTTTTTTGGCTAATTTTGGTACTTTTTTCGGTCGAGAATTTGTTGTCCTCGATTCCTTCAAAATTTGGTGCGGTGAGAGTATGAACACGAAACTGCAGTCAGAATTGACCTAGGTGCCTAAGTTTTTTTTTACCGATTTTTGAAAATTCCAATATTTAACCTGGGCTTCAATAAACACTTTTTTTTCTATCGAGCCAATCAAAATTTTGACCTCGGATTCGTAATCAGGGACCTCAAAAACCTATAAAAACAAAATTTGAGGTCATTCGATGAAGGTTGAAATTTGACCTCAAAAAACACCTAAGGGGGGGGGGGGTACCCTTAGCGAAAATTTGGTCGGAAAATTTGTTGTCATCGATTGACCTCAAACGTCTTCCTAAAGTATTTTCGGGGTCACTGATCACAAATCTGGGGTCAGATTTGACCTTGACCTCAAAATTGACCTAAAAAATTCGGTTCGAACATTTAAGTCATACTTTGACCTTGTCGGAAGGTCAGAAGATAACATCGGATGACCTTGACCTTTTGATATGTGATGACCCATTGACCTTGCTGTTGACCTATGACCTTGACCTCAGATTCGTGATCAGTGACCCCGATAATACTTTAGAATGACCTCGTTGTCCACGTTTTCGAGAAAACAATTTGTACATTTTGCAAAAGTCATTTTTGCGCATTGGTGTACCTTCATTTTTCGAGTGTAGCTGCGTGACCCTGGTGACCCATTTCCGGTAGCCAGGATCTAGGACTAACGAAAACAAA
This sequence comes from Hanleya hanleyi, assembly GCA_036873755.1. Taxonomy (NCBI): domain Eukaryota; kingdom Metazoa; phylum Mollusca; class Polyplacophora; order Lepidopleurida; family Hanleyidae; genus Hanleya; species Hanleya hanleyi. The sequence goes on along the minus strand of JAVTVY010022637.1, from coordinate 2,646 downwards.
GCAAAAAACCGCAGGTTTCTAGGTTCTGTAGAAGTAATGCCCGAAATACAGACGTTGTACGCTTTTCCTTTCCTAGGAACATGGGTCGCCTTGACGAGAGATATCAAAAATCGAACTTTTGAGTAACAATATATAAAAATATTTAAAAACATCAGTGGAAAATTACAAACACAATGCACTAAACCGTTTTACAAATTTCCTTACAGTTTTTTTTATATGAATTTTTGAAATCCCAATATTTAACCTAGGCTTCAATGGGGCTAGGGTTCAAAGGGCCATAACTTTAAAAAAGTAAAACGAATTTTGCAAAACGGTTTTCAGATTTGAAATCAGCAGCGCCGGTTCTACCGGGTCCTTGAGCCGATTTGACCTTGACCTTGACCTTGCCTGAACCAAAACGTGATTTTCAAGGTCAAGGTCACGGTCAAGGCCAAATTTGACCACGGATTCGTAAACGGTGACCTCGATATTACCTTATGGCAAGGTCAAAATTGACCTTGACCTTGACCTTGAAATCGAGTATCGAACATATGACCTTGACTTTAACCGTGTCGGAAGGTCAGAAGATAATATCGGACGACCTTGACCTTTTGATATGTGATGACCCATTGACCTTGATGTTGATCTATGACCTTGACATTGACCTTTGACCTCAAGGTCAAATTTGCGATAGTGCATTCCGATTGTGCTATCGCATTTCTGACCCCAAGGTCACAGGTCAAGGTCAAGGTCTTGGATCAGCGCAGAGGTCAAGGGGTCATCACATATCAAAAGGTCAAGGTCGTGCGCTTATATCATGTGACCTTCCGACACGGTCAAAATCATATTCCACTGTTCGATAAATTGACCCTTGCTTGGTAGATTTCGTCCATAGGTAAAATTGACATTTTTTCAAAATGGGTCATAATTATGTAATCGGTTCGTTCCAATTTCAAGTATGTAATAGTACGGACCTAGCCATTTACGAATCTGCAATCGGAATTGACCTAGGTCAAAAACTTTATTTTTTTATAATTTTTTAAACATGTACATGTAGATGTACAACTTTTGAAACTGCCGGCTAACATCCGATCGACCTCAAAACTTGACCTAGGGTATTATCGAGGTCACTGATTGCGAATCTGAGGTCAGATTTGACCTAGGTGCCATAGTTTTGTTTTTACAGGCGTTGAAAAGTTTGACCCTTGCTTGGTAGATTTCGTCCATAGGTAAAATTGACATTTTTTCAATATGGGTCATAATTATGTAATCGGTTCGTTCCAATTTCAAGTATGTAATAGTACGGACCTAGCCATTTACGAATCTGCAATCGGAATTGACCTAGGTCAAAAACTTTATTTTTTTTATAATTTTTGAAACATGTACATGTAGATGTACAACTTTTGAAACTGCCGGCTAACATCCGATCGACCTCAAAACTTGACCTAGGGTATTATCGAGGTCACTGATTGCGAATCTGAGGGCAGATTTGAGCTAGGTCAATTAGATTTTTTTTGAGAATTTTTTTGGTAACCCTAGATTTTGGGTCTCCGATTCGTCCCAATATTTTTTATAGAATAGCATGGACCTAGCCCATCACGAATCTGAAGTCAGAATTGTCCTAGGGCCCTAAGTTTTTTTTATTTATTTTTTTGATCGATTTTTTTTTTTTCGGGAAAAAAATTTGGGTCTTCGATTCGTTCCAAATTTTCAGTGATAATAGTATGGACCTAGCTGATTACTAATCCTAGGTCGAAATTGACCTAGCATTCAACCCTGATTTTTAAAACCACTTTTGCGTGGTTGGTATTTTTTCGATTCTTAGTCATAGCTCAGTAGATTTCGTACTGCTTGGTCCATTCGTCTGACGAAATCTACCGAGGAAGGATCGAAGTCTAACTAGTGGTGTTAAATTTGCCAAGGTAGGCACGAAATCTACCGACGAAAGTATGACGTCTATCTAGGTAATTTTTCCCGAGCGACGTTTACCAAGCCGTGCGAAATATACCAATGAGAGTACGGAATCTTCCGACGAAAGTACGAAGTCTACCAGGGGTCTGTTTGGTATCTAACCCGCAACAGGTCGCTAGCCCTAACCCCAACCCTAACCCTAACCCTAACCCAACCCTAACCCTAATACCGACCCAAAATAACGTGTAAAATCCCTATAGTTTATAGGGCGGTATCAGGTTTAGGTTTTGGCGAAGGTTAAGTTAATTTAGGGTTAAGTTAGGTTTATGTTGCGGTTATATTGGGGTGAGAGAAATCGGTATTTGTCAGGGTTAGGATTTGAATCAATTTAACCTTTAGCCCTATTCTCGATTACTTACTACATGTAGCGTTGGTCAAAACTAAAAGAAACTAAGAGCTTTTCAATTTAGTCGAAGGAAATTTCACTGCGACATTGCAATTTTGTCTTCATACTTTTAACATGGGGCAAATGACGGATTCGCTAGGCTTACGTACCGGCCAGTTTAAGGGATACTGCCAGCGTTAAACCCAAGATTTTAACCTAAACACGTGCAACCAACTGTATGCCATCATTCCAATTCAAAAACGATTCACTGGTGCCTCCAGATTAGTACAATTGGCTCCCAACGTAGCTACAATAATATTGATTAAATATTATGTTGTTCCATGTAAATTAAGTGATGGGATTGAATACTT
>JAVTVY010022635.1:0-87056 GCA_036873755.1 Hanleya hanleyi | reverse complement strand
TGAAATTGTCGTAATTGAAATTGAATGAAATGAAATCACCCCAGCATTTTACTTGAATAAAGTGACATTTCAGTGCCATTGTTTGCATTTCAGCATTAACTTTCACTATCTGTTTTACCAGCCAATTATTACCTGAAAGAATCAGCAATATATTTTCCTCTCGTGTAATTCTTCAACGTTTCATATGCATATGTGTAGTGTTCTCTGTGTCTATTGGCAGGCCTTACTCTGCCTTCATCAACCTGACAATATAGAACTGTGGAACCCAGAGGCTCCTATCAGTACATTCTGGGATGTCAGGTAAGGCTCCTATCAGTACATTCTGGAATGTCAGGTAATGCTCCTATCAGTACATTCTGAGATGTCAGGTAATGCTCCTATCAGTACATTCTGGGATGTCCGGTAAGGCTCCTATCAGTACATTCTGGGATGTCAGGTAAGGCTCCTATCAGTATATTCTGGGATGTCAGGTAATGCTCCTATCAGTACATTCTGAGATGTCAGATAATGCTCCTATCAGTACATTCTGGGATGTCAGGTAAGGCTCCTATCAGTACATTCTGGGATGTCAGGTAATGCTCCTGTCAGTACATTCTGGGATGTCAGGTAAGGCTCCTGTCAGTACATTCTGGGATGTCAGGTAAGGCTCCTATCAGTACATTCTGGGATGTCAGGTAAGGCTCCTATCAGTACATTCTGGGATGTCAGGTAATGCTCCTATCAGTACATTCTGGGATGTCAGGTAAGGCTCCTATCAGTACATTCTGAGATGTCAGGTAAGGCTCCTGTCAGTACATTCTGGGGTGTCAGGTAATGCTCCTATCAGTACATTCTGGGATGTCAGGTAATGCTCCTATCAGTACATTCTCGGATGTCAGGTAAGGCTCCTATCAGTACATTCTGGAATGTCAGGTAAGGCTCCTATCAGTACATTCTGGGATGTCAGGTAATGCTCCTATCAGTACATTCTGGGATGTCAGGTAAGGTTCCTATCAGTACATTTTGGGATGTCAGGTAAGGCTCCTATCAGTACATTCTGGGATGTCAGGTAAGGCTCCTATCAGTACATTCTGGGATGTCGGGTAAGGCTCCTATCAGTACATTCTGGGATTTCAGGTAAGGCTCCTATCAGTACATTCTGGGATGTCAGGTAAGGCTCCTATCAGTACATTCTGGGATGTCCGGTAAGGCTCCTATCAGTACATTCTGGGATGACAGGAAATGCTCCTATCAGTACATTCTGGGATGTCGAGTAAGGCTCCTATCAGTGCATTCTGGGATGTCAGGTAAGGCTCCTATCAGTACATTCTGGAATGTCAGGTAATGCTCCTATCAGCATATTCTGGGATGCCAGGGTAACGCTCCTAACAGTACATTCTGGAATGGGGGACGTCAGGTGGGCACTCCTATCAGTACATTCTGGAATGTCGGGTAAGGCTCCTATCAGTACATTCTGGGATGTCAGGTAAGGCCTCTATCAGTACATTCTGGGATGTCAGCAGGTAAGGCTCCTATCACCAGTACATTCTGGGATGTCGGGTAAGGCTCCTATCAGTACATTCTGGAATGAACCTGCAAGGCTCCTATCAGTACATTCTGGGATGTCAGGTAAGGCTCCTATCAGTACATTCTGGGATGTCAGGTAATGCTCCTATCAGTATATTCTGGGATGTCAGGTAAGGCTCCTATCAGTACATTCTGAGATGTCAGGTAAGGCTCCTATCAGTACATTCTGGGATGTCAGGTAAGGCTCCTATCAGTACATTCTGGGATGTCAGGTAATGCTCCTATCAGTACATTCTGGGATGTCAGGTAAGGCTCCTATCAGTACATTCTGGGATGTCAGGTAAGGCTCCTATCAGTACATTCTGAGATGTCAGGTAAGGCTCCTGTCAGTACATTCTGGGATGTCAGGTAAGGCTTCTATCAGTACATTCTGAGATGTCAGGTAAGGCTCCTATCAGTACATTCTGGGATGTCAGCTAAGGCTCCTATCAGTACATTCTGAGATGTCAGATAAGGCTCCTATCAGTACATTCTGGGATGTCAGGTAATGCTCCTATCAGTACATTCTGGGACGTCAGGTAAGGCTCCTATCAGTATATTCTGGGATGTCCGGTAAGGCTCCTATCAGTACATTCTGGGACGTCAGGTAATGCTCCTATCAGTATATTCTGGGATGTCAGGTAATGCTCCTATCAGTACATTCTGGAATGTCAGGTAAGGCTCCTATCAGTACATTCTGGGATGTCAGGTAATGCTCCTATCAGTACATTCTGGGACGTCAGGTAAGGCTCCTATCAGTACATTCTGGAATGTCGGGTAAGGCTCCTATCAGTACATTCTGGAATGTCGGGTAAGGCTCCTATCAGTACATTCTGGAATGTCAGGTAAGGCTCCTATCAGTACATTCTGGGATGTCAGGTAATGCTCCTATCAGTACATTCTGGGATGTCAGGTAAGGCTCCTATCAGTACATTCTGAGATGTCAGGTAAGGCTCCTGTCAGTACATTCTGGGGTGTCAGGTAATGCTCCTATCAGTACATTCTGGGATGTCAGGTAATGCTCCTATCAGTACATTCTCGGATGTCAGGTAAGGCTCCTATCAGTACATTCTGGAATGTCAGGTAAGGCTCCTATCAGTACATTCTGGGATGTCAGGTAATGCTCCTATCAGTACATTCTGGGATGTCAGGTAAGGTTCCTATCAGTACATTTTGGGATGTCAGGTAAGGCTCCTATCAGTACATTCTGGGATGTCAGGTAAGGCTCCTATCAGTACATTCTGGGATGTCGGGTAAGGCTCCTATCAGTACATTCTGGGATTTCAGGTAAGGCTCCTATCAGTACATTCTGGGATGTCAGGTAAGGCTCCTATCAGTACATTCTGGGATGTCCGGTAAGGCTCCTATCAGTACATTCTGGGATGACAGGAAATGCTCCTATCAGTACATTCTGGGATGTCGAGTAAGGCTCCTATCAGTACATTCTGGGATGTCAGGTAAGGCTCCTATCAGTACATTCTGGAATGTCAGGTAAGGATCACAATGATCAGTCAGCTGATCTCTCCGTTAAAACCTTCAAAATTTACATAGGAAGTAAATAGGATTTATTTTGAACATGTTGAAACAAATAATAAAACTGATCAATCAGAATTATATGATCTTTGACAATTTGTCTTACAGGCTTCATATCCCTCATTGTAACACGTTTGTTTCAGCTCCCACGTGTTGTTCTCCATCTCTCAGAAGTTGATCCAGCACAGGATGTTAAACTACACAGAGATCCTTAAATGGCTGAAGGAGATCCTTGTCTGTCGAAATTTCTTTCTGCAGAAACACAAAGAGTACGCCAACGTGGGCAGCAATATCCCAGTATGCAGACAAGCTCACATCAAACTCGAGGTCAGTCCAGTTTCTTTGTGACTTTGATTCTTCCGCCTGAATTTACCAAGAGGTTGTATCATGTCATACATTGCATATTTCAATAGTTTGTATCCCCCCCCCCCCCAGACATTGGACATATGGTTTTACTCATGTTGCATAATCATGCTAAATATCATACTTGTTGATGTTTTAGTTGTTTTGGTTGTGAGAATCTGACACTATTTTGTGCAATCAACAGTAATAGGCTGCAGACTTGAATTTGAATCTTTCATCTGTTGACATGATTGAAGAAGGTACCAGTATATTGAGTTAGAGTAGGAGTTTCTTCACTGTATTCCTGGAGAACAGAGTGCCTTTTATTTACATAGCTTGAGTTAGCTTAGTTTATATGGATTTCACCTTTTATTGTGGTATCTTCACCACTGTTTTACTTCAATTTCAGGTGGTATTTTTTATGTATCTGTGGAGTATTGATATTGATGCTGTGCTGACAGCCATGTCCTGTTTTCATCTATTGTGTGAGGAGGCAGATATTCGCTGTGGAGCTGATGAAATGGCGGTCACACAGATTTTGCCCAATTACAACATTTACACGGAGCTGGCCGCTGCCAGTACAGTTCTTACAACAGGTAATCAGTTGAGCTGAGTCAATCCTTGAAGACTATTGGTAATAGATCCAGCCTTCTTCTAGTCTATGTACATCATATGTATCCAGTTTGGTTTAGGTTGACACTTCCTTGATGAAGCATACTTGTGCTGGATAGGCCAGCCCCATGCTAGACTTGAACCTGTGCTCTCAGAGTTTGGCACCAAATCACCAGCATGGACTATATGTTACCTAATTGTAAATGGCATTAGTATATATATATCAGAGTTTATTTGGGGACAACCTTTCTTGCCTTTTTTTGGGCGCATTTGTATGTATTTTGGGCGCATTTGTATGTAAGAAGCATTAAAATTGGCTGTAAAGTTTGGGCGCCCATACCCCTTAAACAGGTATCAGAATGGCTCTGGATATGGCCCTGGCCACTACATCATTGGGAACATCATGGGACAATTGGGCATGACAGGTTAACTTATGACTGGTTCTGTTTTACTCATTATCAATTATGTCAGTGCAGACATTTATTGCTCAAATCTACACCTTTTGTTGTTATTGCAATTATCCTCCTTTGGAGATCCTGCTGTAGACTAAAAGGTTACACTGCGCCTGCGCCCAATACGCACTTCCCAATTCCTTTTTATGTAATCTATGGTAATAGATACACATTATAGGGGCATGAATTAAGTTTAAAGATATCCTTCCGCCGTCCGACCAACGTACACATCCTAAAGAAAGAGCTCTTGAGATCATCCTTGATATTGTCTGTATTTTATGTTTATCGTGATATTGTTTTCTTTCTTGAGTCTATTACTTTAACAATAGATATGTTACAATACTCTTTTGTATCTGAAAGTGTTATCTTACAGCGTTTTGCTTGTCCCAGTGTCTCAGTTCACGAGTAAATAGGCAGGAGGTTGTCGGGGTTGTCCTCGAGTGATTTGACTTGATCACTGCTGCGAACCTATTCTTCTTCTAGGAGACGTCTTAGTTCGATAGAGGCGCTATAATACATTCTTTTAATCACTCTCTTGTTCGTAATGTTTCCGTAAAATATTCTTGACAAACCCTGTTGCAAGGCATGTTAATTTTGTGCCGAGTTCGAGTGCACCATTTCCCGTTAATTTACGGTACGGTATATGTCGAGTTGACAAGAATCGGGTCAGTCTGAAATGGTGAAATCAGCATGAAGACTGGGGTCGGTAAGGGGTGAAAAAATTCTAAAACTGGTGTCTCATTGTTCAATCAAATAGATGTTTATTCCGCTGAAAGCGTAATAATGTTTCATTAATGTAAGGAGAATAAAGAGTTGTTTATTCGAGCAAAAATCTCAAGAGAAGCATTGTCTTGTAAACAAAGATGCGTCTTTCACAACCTGTGCCCCCCGCACACTATTTGGATCATACCATATTGGTAGGTCCTTCGTCATCTACACCAAGAAAATGCTTTGCCATAATCACTGATAATAAAGATACTTGAATCCTGACCCTGTCGTATGGATGACTTTTGGGTGTCAAACATTCGTATCTCGACTAGTACCCAGCCACTGTGCATGACCCGCTATCGCTAAGCCCATTCTGATTTTGACTCCAGGGGTGAAAGAGCACGCATACCCAATTAACAAATACCCCAACGAGATGCTATTTGATTTACGGAGAAACTTCACTACAACCCATCTCCCCCACGGTTTTCATTGTTTTTGGACACGAACCACACTGCCCGGGATAACCTCACTTGAGTCACTTGGCAAAATCAGCAGGGGTGAAAGTTGTAACAAAGCTGAACACGAGTTCATATTATTTGATCATATGAATATTTTATACCCGTGAAAATATTTCAATGACATAAAAATAAGGTAACGGTTCATTCGAATACAAAACCCGAGAATGAATGATGATGTTGTAATTTGCATGCGACTGGTCTTTCCACCCCCTGTGATGACCAGATTTCATGATTGAGATCGCCCGGGGCTTGAGGTCAACATGCTGTAAAAATTATAATGTGAAAGAAATACGTTCCAGACGTCACAGTTCAGGTACAAACTTTTAACCGGTGGCACTTTGCATGCAGCGACAGTGCCAATCTAATTATGGGGTTGCTTCCTAGAGGGGGTCCACTAATTGGTCATTCGCTTTCGGACAGACCTCTTCACTTTCTATTTCATGCAACTTCTGACATTGCTGAACGTGTTGACCTATTTCCATCATGGGCATACGTAATTGTCTGACCAGTGAAAACGAAACCACTCCGACCCAAACAATTAACTAGGCCATAAGGAATTCATGATTTATCAAACAACCACGGCCATGTAATTTAGCCTGCCAGTCAACAAAAGGAGAAAGAGAAAATGGACGGTATACGCGGAAATATCGCTGGCGCCACTTTTATTTTATTTTCACTTTGTGCAGACAGACACTGCCGACTTGTGAAAGTAAGCTAGCAGATCAAATTCGCCTCACGTGAACGGTGACCGTTCGCGTAAAATATGGTTTGCGCAACCTTCACGTAACCTGAACGAGTGTTCGCGTCAAAAAATAAGGCCTGGTATGTGATACCCATCTGATAAAAACATAGGCCCCACGATAATTTTTCAGATCGGAAAATCAGACGTCTGCGGCATATTTTTTTTTGCCGTGGATGGATGGTTTTACTACGGCAAACTCTGCGGCAATTGCGAGGGCTGCAATTGATACGACATTTAATCATCAGAATATAAATATATTCAAAATAAAAATATTTATACATTTTTTTCACTCAAATATATACCGGTACTAAACAAGACAGTGTTAGTGATTGTGTGGCTATATACAGTACACTCTAATATTAGTGAAAGTATTATATAGCTAGGCTACTACCCTCCACCACACCATGAAGCAACAACAATAATCTACCAGTATAACGATGAGAATACCTAATGTAAAACTGGAAACCAAAAATAACAATACAAAAAATTTAATATTTAACAAAAAATTATATTCCCATAAGGTTGAGAGAAATGAAACAGAAATTCAACCGAATATGCCATTTCTCCTTATTACCAGTACTAAAGTTTAGTGGGCCTAGAGAATTCATTTTACACAGTAAGAAGTAGTCATCAGTCTATATTATACCATAGTATTTATTATATCCCCTGCAACAAAGTTAGTGGGGGGGGTATACTGGAATCGGCTTGTTCGTCTGTCTGTCTGACCGTCCGTCCGTCCGACCGTCTGTCTGTAGACACAATTTTTTTCCCCGACTATTCCTAAGATTTGGCTTCTATTTTAATGAAACTTTACATATGTGTTACCTATGGTTTGAAGATGTGCATGTCGTATTTACAAGGCGAAATTTTTATTTTTGACATATTTATGACGTTTTGAACTTTATAGGACTTTGCCATTTTCAGGATCACACAATTTTGTCCGGACTACTTCTCCTAAGATTTTGCTTTTATTTTAATGAAACTTTACATATGTGTTATCTATGGTTTGAAGTTGTGCATGTCTTATTTACAAGGCGAAATTATAATTTTTGACATATCTATGACGTTTTGAACTTTATAGGACTTTGCCATTTCCAGGATCTATTCCCATGTAGAGACAAGTTTCTAGTGTTATCAAATACTCCTACTATTTTTATCAGAAGGTTCTGAAACTTTGTAGACATGTTTGAAGATTTGCATCTCCTATTTGAGACATGAAATATTAATTTTTGTCAAAATTACCCAGACTTGGACTTTGTCGATTTTCTGCATATATTCCAATATATAGAGCATGTTCTTGTGTAATTAACTAGTCACACAGTTATTACTGGATGTTTCTGAAACTTTGTACACATGTTTAATATGGTTTGAAGATGTGCATCTCTTATTTATGACCTGAAATATTTGGTCAAAATTACCAGGCCTTCTTTATCCAGACTTGGACTTTGTCGATTTTCTGCATATATTCCAATATATATAGAGCATGTTCTGGTGTAATTAACTAGTCACTCAGTTATTACTGGATGTTTCTGAAACTTTGTACACATGTTTAATATGGTTTGAAGATGTGCATCTCTTATTTATGACCTGAAATATTTGGTCAAAATTACCAGGCCTTCTTTATCCAGACTTGGACTTTGTCGATTTTCTGCATATATTCCAATATATATAGAGCATGTTCTGGTATAATTAACTAGTCACTCAGTTATTACTGGATGTTTCTGAAACTTTATACACATGTTTAATATGGTTTGAAGATGTGCATCTCTTTATTTATGACCTGAAATATTTGGTCAAAATTACCAAATTTCTTCAAATATTCATGTAATGAGTGCACTGATAACCTGATCAGCAAGCAGTATTTTCAATTATAATATTCCATTATACCCTCTCCAGTAATAACTCAGTTATTACTGGATGTTTCTGAAACTTTGTACACATGTTTAATATGGTTTGAAGATGTGCATCTCTTATTTATGACCTGAAATATTTGGTCAAAATTACCAAATTTCTTCAAATATTCATGTAATGAGTGCATTACATTATAATATTCCATCATTATACCCCCCCCCCCCTCCCCCCTCCGCCGCCCTGCAATAAAGCTGGGGGAGGGGTACAGGATCGGCTTGTCCATCCTGTAGATACAATTTTGTCCGGACTAATACTTCTAAAATTTTGCTTCTATTTTAATACATTTACCGTGCGATTCACACATTTGTTACAGAGTTATGACCCTTCCTATCCTTGGGTTTTATTTATACTGTATTGAAATATTACTCGGAACGGGAGACTTGTGTCTTGCAGGGCGGGGGGTATCTTAGTTATCCCTTAGGATAACAGTTACATCTAGTTATATTTATACTTGCCTTGCCACCAACTCCTCAAACGAGCCGTCTGCAGACTTCCCTCGAATTTCGAGGTAATTTTTGAGTGCCAGCGGCGACCAGAAAGTAAATTTTTCATGCGACATGTCATCCAGGTTATGACCGTGTTCGGGGTCCTCGAGAAGTTTGCGTTTACCCTTGCCTTTTCCTTTACTTGAGCCATTACTTGCACCTTTCGGCATGTTTGATTAGCCTGGGCCACGTGCTTTCTCGCCAGTGTTTGCGTTCCACTGACCCAGAGCTGCGCTCTGGATATGACCCAGTTTACCTAATATGGCGAGACTGTGGAGTCGTGTATTTATGCCTATTAGCCTGGGCCATGCGCTTTCTCGCCAGTGTTTACGTTCCACTGACTTAGAGCCTCGCTCTGGATACGACCCAGTTTACCTAATATGGCGAGACTGTGGAGTCGTGTATTAAATTTCATTAGCCTAAAAACTTATGGCTGTTATGTCTGTATATTGGACCCCTGCTGACATAACAGGGGTAGTTTAGAAATTAGCTATGCCATACGAAAAATTTCAATTCGGATCAATCAGTGGTGACAAAAATGCCCTTTGTCACAAAATCTTCACTGACCATCCTTCATTGATACACAGCTCCACGATCCCGTGACTGAGTGACATACTTTCGAGTGGAATGTAAACAAAGCCCCATGACGCGCTCACTGACTCAGGTTGAAGAACCAAGGACTAACATGCTGCTGTTCTAACCCATGGGAAAAGATTGAAAGTCTTATAAGTAAATTCTAATGGGGCCCCCGAGACTAAATACATCTGTTCTTCACGCTATTGCCGTGCAATATAGGCCTAAACGCAGCTGCAAAAGCAAGAGCTGAGGTGGCCGAGTGGTTTAGGGCGCTTGCATTTACTGGTGGCAATTTGGTGCCAAATTCTGAGAGCACAGGTTCGAACCCCCACGGGGTCGACCCATCCAGCACTAGTTTCTGTGCTTCGCCAAGAAAGTCTCATCCTAAAAATAATTGATTAATAATCGAATCTACTTACAAACAATGTTTTATTAAAATGATAAGTTGACCCAGTCATAGATTACATGCCAAAGCCTATAGGCTCTAGTTCTTCCTACAGCCACATTGTGTGGATGTCTTTTGAGAGAGCTCTGCTAGATTAGATTTTGTCTATCTTGTGATAGGGAATTGAGTGTAATTGTTTATAAATGTTTAATATTTCATGCTCTTACTGGAGAGTTGAAGTGCTTATTTCAGCTCTATCATTTTCTAGGTCGTGCTGCTTTACAGAAGAGAATAATGGCATTGTTACGGAAGATAGATCAGCCTACACCAGGGAATATGCAGGTATGCCTGGATAAATACACACACATTTGTCCTCCGTTTACTCATGTATTTTGTATATTGTTCTTTCTTGTTTTGATCCGAGAGTGATTTGTACAAATTAGAAAGACAGACACAGGTATACATCAGATAAAGATAAAAAGAACTTTTGAGACAGTTTTGAAACAATAAAAGTAGACATTAGCTCTTGATAGAGCTGTTTTTCTCGACGTTATACTTGAATGTGTACAGCAACATATATATTAATTCAATGAACAATCGTTTTTGTTCAGTTAAATTTGTGTTTATCCTCGGAGTTACAATGTAACTTGAAATGCTAGCGCTGAGGCTACTAAGCGGTTTTCTGGAATTAGCTCGACAAATAATTCGAATGTAACCAATTTTTGGAGTTGCGAGTTTCATCACTGCATCGCGAATTATTAGGGAAATTACCGTAATATCAGATATGAAATTTAGCACTAAGGCTAATATCAGGTCTTGTATAGATAACTCGTTTCATACAGGAGAAGACAATTCAGCATCAGAAGTAACTTCAAGAAGAAATGAAATGGGGAAAAGGAGAGAAACAAAATGCACTCAAATATATAAAAACAAAGTTCGGCTTATATCGATACTGTGTGTATGGTCACCATTATGAGGAATTGTGATCAGATTTCGCATTATATTCTTCCATAGTAGATATTTGATATGTTCTCCTTCACAGGCTTGGGAAGACACATTCCGTAACTGGGAGACAACAACACGTATGTTAGAGACGTACCCTAAATGTAAGGTTGAGGATACGGGCACAGTGGTGACTGATTCATCCCGGTTCAGACGTAAACCCCCTCATCATGCCAGTACAGAACATGAACTAGAGGTAGGTACCCTAAATATAAGGTAGAGGATGGGGCCACAGTGGTGACTGATTCATCTCGGTTCAGACGTAAACCTCATCCTGCCAGTACAGAACATGAACTAGGGGTAGGTACCCTAAATATAAGGTAGAGGATGGGGCACAGTGGTGACTGATTCATCCCCGTTAGACGTAAACCTCCTCATCATGCCAGTACAGAACATGAGCTAGAGGTAGGTACCCTGAATATAAGGTAGAGGATGGGGGCACAGTGGTGACTGATTCATCCCCGTTCAGACGTAAACCTCATCATGCCAGTACAGAACATGAGCTAGAGGTAGGTACCCTAAATATAAGGTAGAGGATGGGGCACAGTGGTGACTGATTCATCTCGGTTCAGACGTTAACCCCCTCATCATGCCAGTACAGAACATGAGCTAGAGGTAGGTACCCTAAATATAAGGTAGAGGATGGGGCACAGTGGTGACTGATTCATCTCGGTTCAGACGTTAACCCCCTCATCATGCCAGTACAGAACATGAGCTAGAGATGGGTACCCTGAATATAAGGTAGAGGATGGGGGCAAAGTGGTGACTGATTCATCTCGGTTCAGACGTTAACCCCCTCATCATGCCAGTACAGAACATGAGCTAGAGGTAGGAACCCTAAATATAAGGTAGAGGATGGGGCACAGTGGTGACTGATTCATCTCGGTTCAGACGTTAACCCCCTCATCATGCCAGTACAGAACATGAGCTAGAGATGGGTACCCTGAATATAAGGTAGAGGATGGGGGCACAGTGGTGACTGATTCATCCCCGTTCAGACGTAAACCTTATCCTGCCAGTACAGAACATGAGCTAGAGGTAGGTACCCTAAATATAAGGTAGAGGATGGGGCACAGTGGTGACTGATTCATCTCGGTTCAGACGTTAACCCCCTCATCATGCCAGTACAGAACATGAGCTAGAGATGGGTACCCTGAATATAAGGTAGAGGATGGGGGCACAGTGGTGACTGATTCATCCCCGTTAGACGTAAACCTCCTCATCATGCCAGTACAGAACATGAGCTAGAGGTAGGTACCCTAAATATAAGGTAGAGGATGGGGCACAGTGGTGACTGATTCATCTCGGTTCAGACGTTAACCCCCTCATCATGCCAGTACAGAACATGAGCTAGAGGTAGGTACCCTAAATATAAGGTAGAGGATGGGGCACAGTGGTGACTGATTCATCTCGGTTCAGACGTTAACCCCCTCATCATGCCAGTACAGAACATGAGCTAGAGATGGGTACCCTGAATATAAGGTAGAGGATGGGGGCACAGTGGTGACTGATTCATCTCGGTTCAGACGTTAACCCCCTCATCATGCCAGTACAGAACATGAGCTAGAGGTAGGTACCCTAAATATAAGGTAGAGGATGGGGCACAGTGGTGACTGATTCATCTCGGTTCAGACGTTAACCCCCTCATCATGCCAGTACAGAACATGAGCTAGAGATGGGTACCCTGAATATAAGGTAGAGGATGGGGGCACAGTGGTGACTGATTCATCCCCGTTCAGACGTAAACCTTATCCTGCCAGTACAGAACATGAGCTAGAGGTAGGTACCCTAAATATAAGGTAGAGGATGGGGCACAGTGGTGACTGATTCATCTCGGTTCAGACGTTAACCCCCTCATCATGCCAGTACAGAACATGAGCTAGAGATGGGTACCCTGAATATAGATAGAGGATGGGGGCACAGTGGTGACTGTTCCATCCCCGTTCAGACGTAAAGCCCCTCATCATACCAGTACAGAACATGAGCTAGAGGTGGGTACCCTGAATATAAGATGGAGGATGGGGGCAAAGTGGTCACTGATTCATCTCGGTTCAGACGTAAACCCACTCATCATGCCAGTACAGAACATGAGCTCGAGGTACACTGACCATTTCTGCCCTACATTAGTTGGTACCTTATCTTAGTTAGTTGGTATTTTTAAGCTTCCGAACATCGTACACAATATATTGTTTTCTGATGATTTCCTGGTAATCTTAACCTGATTTTAATACCTCAGCTGTATGATTCATGTTCAAATAGTTCTCTCATTTCTATTCATATGGAAATGAGACTATATCTTCATGATGGTGTATGATACTTTTGTTATAGGACGAGTCTAGGGAGGGGGCTAACATGACCAGGTTCCTCTGTGCTCTAGGTTGTGTCTGTCTACAGAATAGGGGAAATGCTCTAGCCGTGTTTCACAGGAGTTCTCATTGATACTGTTGTTACAGCTAGGACAAGTCTAAGGAGGGGGCTAACATGACCGGGTTCTTCTGTGCCCTAGGTAGTCTCTGTCTACAGAATAGGGGATATGCTCTGCCCGTATTTCACATGATTTTCATTGATACTGTTGTTGCAGGACCAGTCTAATGAGTGGGCTAACATGACCGGATTCCTCTGTGCCCTAGGTAGTGTCTGTCTACAGAATAGGGCACACCGATCAAGGTAGGTCACCCTCCCAATCTGATTCAGGCTCTGTAATGAACTCAAATCAAAAGGATAAGATTTTCATGATTGAGCTAGCGAAAAATTCTTGATACCGCTTGGTACATTAGAGATAATCACACAAATAAAATGTCTGGGTCTGTAATAGATTGCTCTCCTCAACTATATTATTGGTGCACTAGTAATTTTTTGCCCCACACCGCGAATTAGATATAGAAATCACAAGACCTTCATTTCGTTGATTATTTGTGAATTTCCTTAAGAATTCCAGCTTTTCATACATAAGATGATAAAATTCTAGCTAAAATGCTAAAGATTGCAGTGGTAAATAGAATTTGTTTGCAAAGTTTAACCAGGGAAGGTGGGCAAGGGGAAAGTGATGGGTGATGGACTGCTTAAATTTCTGGATTTATTTGTTCATAAATTGAATGTATATATTTGTACATCCTGCAGTATGATCTCCTTGGCATCCACATCCACATTTGATGTCAGAAAAAGTAGTCTGATGCAAAGCTGTGCTGCTGAGTCCACCTACTGCCCCGTCACTCAGTAAGTCATCATATTCCACTTACTACCCCATCACTCAGTAAGCTGTCGTATCCCACCTACTGACCTGTCACTCAGTAAGTCATATCCCACCTACTGCCCCGTCATATCCCATCTACTGCTCCATCACTCAGTAAGTCGTCATATCCCACCTACTGCCCTGTCACTCAGTAAGTCATCATATCCCACCTACAGCCCCATCACTCAGTAAGTCATCATATCCCACCTACTGCCCCGTCATATCCCATCTACTGCTCCGTCACTCAGTAAGTCGTCATATCCCACCTTCTGCCCCATCACGCAGTAAGTCATCATATCCCACCTACTGCCCTGTCACTCAGTAAGTCATCATATCCCACCTACTGCCGTCACTCAGTAAGTCATCATATCCCACCTACAGCCCCATCACTCAGTAAGTCATCATATCCCACCTACTGCCCTGTCACTCAGTAAGTCATCATATCCCACCTACTGCCGTCACTCAGTAAGTCATCATATCCCACCTACTGCCCTGTCACTCAGTAAGTCATCATATCCCACCTACTGCCCTGTCACTCAGTAAGTCATCATATCCCACCTACTGCCCTGTCACTCAGTAAGTCATCATATCCCACCTACAGCCCCATCACTCAGTAAGTCATCATATCCCACCTACTGCCATCACTCAGTAAGTCATCATATCCCACCTACTGCCGTCACTCAGTAAGTCATCATATCCCACCTACTGCCCTGTCACTCAGTAAGTCATCATATCCCATCTACTGCTCCGTCACTCAGTAAGTCGTCATATCCCACCTACTGCCCTGTCACTCAGTTATCATATCCCACCTACAGTCCCATCACTCAGTAAGTCATCATATCCCACCTAGTCCCGTCATATCCCATCTACTGCTCCGTCAATCAGTAAGTCGTCATATCCCACCTACTGCCCTGTCATATCCCATCTACTGCTCCATCACTCAGTAAGTCATCATATCCCACCTACTGCCCTGTCATATCCCATTTACTGCTCCGTCACTCAGTAAGTCATATCCCACCTACTGCCCTGTCATATCCCATTTACTGCTCCATCACTCAGTAAGTCATCATATCCCACCTACTGCCCTGTCACTCAGTAAGTCATCATATCCCACCTACTGCCCTGTCATATCCCATCTACTGCTTCATCACTCAGTAAGTCATATCCCACCTACTGCCCTGTCATATCCCACCTACAGCCCCATCACTCAGTAAGTCATCATATCCCACCTACAGCCCCATCACTCAGTAACTCATCATATCCCTCCTACAGCCCCATCACTCAGTAAGTCATCATATCCCACCTACTGCCCCGTCATATCCCATCTACTGCCCCATCACTCAGTAAGTCATCATAACCCACATACTGCCGTCACTCTGTAAGTCATCATAACCCACCTACTGCCCTGTCACTCAGTAAGTCATCATATCCCAGCTACTGCCCTGTCACTCAGTAAGTCCTCATATCCTACCTACTGCCCTGCCACTCAGTAAGTCATCATATCCCACCTACTGCCCTGTCACTCAGTAAGTCCTCATATCCTACCTACTGCCCTGTCACTCAGTAACTCATCATATCCCACCTACTGCCCTGTCACTCAGTAAGTCCTCATATCCTACCTACTGCCCTGTCACTCAGTAAGTCATCATATCCCACCTACTGCCCTGTCACTCAGTAAGTCATCATATCCCACCTACTGCCCTGTCACTCAGTAAGTCATCATATCCCACATATTGCCCTGTCACTCAGTAAGTCATCATATCCCACCTACTGCCCCATCACTCAGTCACTATCATATCCTGGCCTTACAGCCCCGCTTCACCAGTAAGTCATCATAACCCACCTACTGCCCTGTCACTCAGTAAGTCATCATATCCCAGCTACTGCCCTGTCACTCAGTAAGTCCTCATATCCTACCTACTGCCCTGCCACTCAGTAAGTCATCATATCCCACCTACTGCCCTGTCACTCAGTAAGTCCTCATATCCTACCTACTGCCCTGTCACTCAGTAACTCATCATATCCCACCTACTGCCCTGTCACTCAGTAAGTCCTCATATCCTACCTACTGCCCTGTCACTCAGTAAGTCATCATATCCCACCTACTGCCCTGTCACTCAGTAAGTCATCATATCCCACCTACTGCCCTGTCACTCAGTAAGTCATCATATCCCACATATTACCCTGTCACTCAGTAAGTCATCATATCCCACCTACTGCCCTGTCATATCCCATTTACTGCTCCATCACTCAGTAAGTCATCATATCCCACCTACTGCCCTGTCACTCAGTAAGTCATCATATCCCACCTACTGCCCTGTCACTCAGTAAGTCATCATATCCCACCTTACCGCCCTGTCACCAGTAAGTCATCTGCCCTGTCACTCAGTAAGTCATATCCACATAAGCTGCCCTGTCACTCAGTAAGTCATCATATCCCACCTACTGCCCTGTCATATCCCATTTACTGCTCCATCACTCAGTAAGTCATCATATCCCACCTACTGCCCTGTCACTCAGTAAGTCATCATATCCCACCTACTGCCCTGTCACTCAGTAAGTCATCATATCCCACCTATTGCCCTGTCACTTAGTAAGTCATCATATCCCACCTACTGCCCTGTCATATCCCATTTACTGCTCCATCACTCAGTAAGTCATCATATCCCACCTACTGCCCTGTCACTCTGTAAGTCATATCACACCTACTGTCCTATCACTCAGTAAGTCATCATATCCCACCTACAGCCCCATCACTCAGTAAGTCACCATATCCCATCTACTGCTCTGTCACTCAGGTCATCATATCTCACTTAGTAATAGTAGCTGCCCAGTAGCACTGTAAGTCATCATATCCCACCTACTGCCCCGTCACTCAGTAAGTCATTATATCACACCTACTGCCCCATCACTCAGTAAGTCATCATATCACACCTACTGCCCCATCACTCAGTAAGTCATCATATCCCACCTACTGTCCTGTCACTCAGTAAGTCATCATATCACACCTACTGCCCCATCACTCATTAGGACATCATATCCCCTCTACTGTTCTGTCACTCAGTAAGTCATCATATCCACCCTACTGCCCCATCACTCAGTAAGTCATCATATCCCACCTACAGCCCTGTCACTCAGTAAGTCATCATATCACACCTACTGCCCCATCACTCAGTAAGTCATCATATCCCACCTACTGCCCTGTCACTCAGTAAGTCATCATATCACACCTACGCTCCCATCACTCATTAGGACATCATATCCCCTCTACTGTTCTGTCACTCAGTAAGTCATCATATCCACCCTACTGCCCCATCACTCAGTAAGTCATCATATCCCACCTACTGCCCTGTCACTCAGTAAGTCATCATATCCCACCTACAGCCCCATCACTCAGTAAGTCATCATATCCCACCTACTGCCCTGTCACTCAGTAAGTCATCATATCCCACCTACAGCTCCATCACTCAGTAAGTCATTATATCACACCTACTGCCCCATCACTCAGTAAGTCATCATATCACACCTACTGCCCCATCACTCATTAGGACATCATATCCCCTCTACTGCCCCGTCACTCAGTAAGTCATTATATCCCACCTACTGCCCCATCACTCAGTAAGTCATTATATCCCACCTACTGCCCCATCACTCAGTAAGTCATTATATCCCACCTACTGCCCTGTCACTCAGTAAGTCATCATATCCCACCTACTGCCCCATCACTCAGTAAGTCATCATATCCCACCTACTGCCCTGTCACTCGGTAAGTCATTATATCCCACCTACTGCCCCATCACTCAGTAAGTTTTTATATCCCACCTACTGCCCTGTCACTCGGTAAGTCATTATATCCCACCTACTGCCCTGTCACTCAGTAAGTCATTATATCCCACCTACTGCCCCACCACTCAGTAAGTCATCATATCCCACCTACTGCCCCATCATTCAGTAAGTCATTATATCCCACCTACTGCCCCATCACTCAGTAAGTCATTATATCCCACCTATTGCCCTGTCACTCAGTAAGTCATCATATCCCACCTACAGCCCCATCACTCAGTAAGTCATTATATCACACCTACTGCCTCATCACTCAGTAAGTCATCATATCACACCTACTGCCCCATCACTCATTAGGACATCATATCCCCTCTACTGCCCCATCACTCAGTAAGTCATTATATCACACCTACTGCCCCATCACTCAGTAAGTCATCATATCACACCTACTGCCCCATCACTCATTAGGACATCATATCCCCTCTACTGTTCTGTCACTCAGTAAGTCATCATAACCTTCCTACTGCCCCATCACTCAGTAAGTCATCATATCTCACCTACTGCCCAATCACTCAGTAAGTCATCGTATCTCACCTACTGCTATGTCACCCGATAAGAATTACCATTTTCCCTCACACTCTCGACCAATAAATATAGATATTTTTTGAAACACTATAAGGCAACTGCCCATTCACTTAGCCTGAATGAATATACTCTCCAAACAAATGAAAACTATTTCTCAATAATAATTCTATTTTAACCATGTAAAATATTGAAATGGTTTGAGAGATACGACTCCTTGTCAAATTCCTTGTACATACTTACATAACTGATCCTTTTTACAACCTCTTGTATGAAAACAAGCCCTCCAGTATATGGAAGAATCCTCAAACTTATGGCTTTAATATATGAATGATTTCTCGGTGTTTAGATTCCTAGGTAACCTGTTAAAACTGCTGGTGTGTCACAATGAGAAATTTGGGGCTCAGATCCAGAAACATGTGAAGGAGTTAGTCGGACATGAAGTGAACCCTGCTGTCTATCCTATCCTCTTTGATCAGATCAAGATATGTGTGGACAAGTTCTTTGATGCTGGTGGGCAGGTCAGTTTGAAACTATTTGAGTTTGAATCATCTGATGTTGCGAGTTGAAACTATTAGATTTGAGTTTGAACCAGCTTATGTTTCGAGTTGAAACCATTAGATTTGAGTTTGAATCAGCTGATGTTGTAAGTTGAAACCATTAGATTTCCAGGTTGAGTATGCACAAATAAAGCCTTTACTATGTCTGCTTGTCAGAGACAAATGTGATTTGACTCTTGGCACCAAAACTATTAGGGTTGTATTGTTTCTGTTATGGGTTTACATCAACAAATATACTATGTTGTTCATCTGTTAGTTATTGTTTTGTTCATATTCATTTGACACAGGTGACAGTGACAGAGCTGAACACTCAGTTCATTGAGAATATCATCTTTATCATGAAGAATATACTGGAGAACAAGACAGATCAACCATGTGAATACTTAGGGGTTACCAGCATAGAGACCCTCATGCTCAACATTGTCAGGTATGACCACCCTCTAGACCCTCATGCTCAACATTGTCAGGTATGGCCACCCTCTAGACACTCATGCTCAACATTGTCAGGTATGACCACCCTCTAGACCCTCATGCTCAACATTGTCAGTTATGGCCACCCTATAGAGACTCCTGCTCAACATTGTTAGACATGGCCACCCTCTAGACCCTCATGCTCAACATTGTCAGTTATGGCCACCCTTTAGACACTCATGGTGAACATTGTCAGACATGGCCACCCTCTAGACACTCATGCTCAGCATTGTCAGGTATGGTTTCCCTCTATACCCTCATGCTCAGCATTATCAGTTATGGCCACCCTCTAGACACTCATGCTCAGCATTGTCAGGTATGATTTCCCTCTATACCCTCATGCTCAGCATTATCAGTTATGGCCACCCTCTAGACACTCATGCTCAACATTGATAGACATGGTCACCCTCTAGACACTCATGCTCAGCATGTAGTCTAGTACAGTGTCAGCTCAATAAAAGAGCTACATTTATGAATACCTATGATATGACGGAACGTAAAACTGTATTTCTGACTTCATTGGTATTCTTGTTCTTAACCCTATATTTGGGGTAAGCATTTTACTGTGTTTTGTTTTGTACTCTGCCCTGTACCGGGTGTTTGGTGCAATAAACTTGAACTTGAACTTGTCAGGTATGATTTCCCTCTATACCCTCATGCTCAGCATTATCAGTTATGGCCACCCTCTAGACACTCATGCTCAACATTGTTAGACATGGTCACCCTCTAGACACTCATGCTCAGCATTGTCAGACATGGCCGCCCTCTAGACACTCATGCTCAACATTGTCAGGTATGGTTTCCCTCTAGACCCTCATGCTCAGCATTGTCAGACATGGTCACCCTCTAGACACTCATGCTCAACATTGTCAGGTATGGACACTCATGCTCATCTTTGTCAGGTATGACCACCCTCTAGACACTCATGCTCAACATTGTCTGGTAT
The DNA here is from genome assembly GCA_036873755.1 of Hanleya hanleyi. Lineage (NCBI taxonomy): Eukaryota > Metazoa > Mollusca > Polyplacophora > Lepidopleurida > Hanleyidae > Hanleya > Hanleya hanleyi. Next base: position 66,671 of record JAVTVY010022635.1, on the reverse strand, counting down.
GGTCATCCTCTAGACACTCATGCTCATCTTTGTCAGGTATGACCACCCTCTAGAGACTCATGCTCAACATTGTCAGGTATGGTCATCCTCTAGACATTCATGCTCAACATTGTCTGGTATGACCACCCTCTAGAGACTCATGCTCAACATTGTCAGGTATGGTCATCCTCTAGACATTCATGCTCAGCATTGTCATGTATGGCCACCCTCTAGACCCTCATGCTCAACATTGTCAGGTATGGACACCCTCTAGAGACTCATGCTCAATATTGTCAGGTATGGTCATCCTCTAGACATTCATGCTCAGCATTGTCATGTATGGCCACCCTCTAGACCCTCATGCTCAACATTGTCAGTTATGGCCACCCTCTAGAGACTCATGCTCAACATTGTCAGGTATGGTCATCCTCTAGACATTCATGCTCAGCATTGTCATGTATGGCCACCCTCTAGACCCTCATGCTCAATATTATCAGGTATGGTTTCCCACTAGACCCTCATGCTCAACATTTTCAGGTAAAACCTTTGGGCTTGTGGCATATCATCATTTTGTTTTCCCCGTTAGCAATGGGAGACTGTTTGGCTGCTGGTGAAATAAGTATATTTGTCCTGCAAATTTACCAGGTATCTTTATTTAAACCCAATTCATAAAGTCCAATGATAATTAGTAGTTCACTAATTAGTTAATCCTGTCACATTGTTTACCTCAGAGTGCGCCCCAGATTGGGCAGGTTGTTAGATTAGAATCAGGACATATCCAACATTTGCTGCCAGCCTTTTTGTCCTTTGTGTCTTACAATCATACACTAAAACTGTGTCTTTATTTTTGTCCGCAGATACGTCAGACATCTGGATTCTACAGCTCATGATATCACCATTAAAACAAAACTTTGTCAACTGGTAGAAGCAGTGAGTATATCTTAAGACATATCCAAAATGGGAGACATTTGATAGGATAATAGTACTGGTACAGATGATACAATCATAGAATCATACAAAGATATATTCTACTTCCTCTCTCTCATCTTACCTCTATTCAATGCAGACCTGACTTTTCAATTTAACTGAGATTTCATCCAATTGTTGTCATGTCAGATGTAGGTACCCTTTTGAATTTTTGTTGCTTATTTTTGCTTGAATTATGTAGTATTGAATTTCATAAAAGTACTCCATGTGCTACTTAACTTGATGAGTAATCCTGTGATACATTAAGGATATTGATAGTTTTGGTAATCGACATTATAGATGATGCATCGTCGTGATGACCTGACCTTCCGACAAGAGATGAAGTTCAGGAATAAGCTAGTGGAGTACCTGACAGACTGGATTATGGGTAATTCCCATCAAGTGAACATACAGGGGGACATTTCCGTCATGTCTCGGTAAGTTGTTCACTCCCATGAAGAGCTGATAACCTGATATGATGTGGAGAGAAATATATATATTATCATGTTTATGTGAAAATTGGTGTTAATAAAACTGGTTTTCTACTCTAAAAATCATAGGAGGTCTTTCAAAATAAATCTATAATATGGGAATAAGTTAGTCGACGATAAATTGGAACTACTATATTCTCACTGAATTAGGAAGTGTTTTCCCTAATTTCCGAAGCCGATCAAGTTGATTAGAAGATTTGGAATATATCTAAACTATTGTGCACATAATTATCAAAACTTCATTGGATAACAGATGGGATTACAACCATTCCACTGGAAATTCAAGTGAACTTGGTTGACTGTGAAGCCTGTCATTCAAACCCTGTGTTGTTGTTGTTGTGTAGGGACCTGGACCAGGCCAGTATGGAAGCAGTAGCAGCTTTGTTAGCAGGACTACCCCTCCAACCTGAGGAGAGTGATCGGGGAGATCTGATGGAGGCCAAGTCACAACTCTTCCTCAAGTCAGTCAACACTTTATAGATCCTTGTATTTCAGCAAAAATGGCCATCAAATTCTAGTGGAAGAATTTTTCTGGATTTCAATGCTAATAATGAAAGCAGTTTATGTCCTATCTACTCATAAAATTGCCTGAATCTTTTATGTGAGAGTTAGATTTAAAGTGTACGTTGATTATATTGCAGTAAATTTAAAAAGTCTAGGCCTTTGCTCCTGAACTGCTCTAAGAAATAGTTAAATATAGTTTTGGTTGATACTTGAGTACCAGTCCCTTGTGATTTAGTTTTTCAGATTTTTGTGTTGTATCTCAATATTTGATGAAAACTGGCAGTGTTTAATGTGTCGTTGTTGTATTGTATTGAGCAGGTATCTGACATTGTTCATGAACCTATTGAATGATTGTTCTGAGGAGGAACAAGACAAAGCTATGGACCCTAACAGAAAGCGGAGCATCTCTAACCTGAGCGCACTCCGTAACTGTACAGTACAGGCCATGTCTAATCTGCTCAATGCCAACATTGACAGTGGTCTAATGCACTCTATAGGTAAGTGTACTCGGAACAACCACTTGTTCTTATATTACGTTTCTGTATGTAGGTCTTGTCCCTATGTTGCCTGGATAATGGTGTTCAGTTGATCATGATGTGGGCAATACTATTACTGTATCATTAATGAAGAAATGATATTTTGTATGGCGTATAGCTCGCCACTGAGCATATATACATATGAAATGATTTGTGAGAGAGAAGGAATAAATTGGTCGTCAGCGGGATTCGAACCCATGACCCTGGATGCTCGATTGGCGTGATAAGCCAGGGTCGTGGGTTCGAATCCCGCTGAAGACCAATATATTTTTTCCCTCTCAAAAATCTATATCATTACTGTATCATTCAGTAATTCCACTAGCACAACTAATCCACTGAATAATACCGAAGGCAATTAATAAAGACAAAAAAATTACATCATGTGTTTTGATATTTACATTAGTTTAGTCTCACCATCTTATTATTGGATATATGAAAGTATAAAATTAGTCTCCTCTTTATTCAGGGTTACTTCCCTTCTATATTCTTTAGGTTTGCTGTTCTGTACTACAGCTATAACTTTAACATATGATTCTAGATTTACCTCTTAGATAATGCTTACTTCACTTTATTTCCATACATGAATACATATAAAAATATATATACATATATCAGTGATTGTTACCCCTCAGCCCATAGGGCTGTGGGGTCTTGTTGTTGCCATGTACGTACATCCGTCCGGATGTCCGTCCGTCCGTCCGTCAACATTTTCTTGTCCGCTGAATATCTGTAGATCTATGAAGTCGGGCCTGACCAAACTTTGGTGAGAGCTTCCTGAATGTTGACTGATGAAATGATTAGATTTTCAGATGGCTATATTTATTGATGGTTCAGATTTTGCACTGTTATCGATGCCCATCAACATGTTCTTGTCCGCTGAATATCTGCAGATCTATCAAGTCGGGCCTGAACAAACTTTGGTGAGAGCTTCCTGAATGTTGACTGATGAAATGATTAGATTTTCAGATGGCTATGATGATTTCCTGATTTTTAATTATTTTTTTTTTATTATTTATTGATGGCTTAGCTTTTGCACTGTTATCTATGCCCATTGGGAACCCTTGGTTGCATGTTTCATTGTGACTTTTGAAGGTTCCCTGATACAGGTTCCTCTTGAAAACCTAAAATCAAATTACTTTTTCTCCCAAATTACTAAACCAACCAGAGTTAAATCTCATTCGGCAACTTTAATTGACAATATCTTTATCAACTTCCACGAGGATAATCTATTATCCGGGATATTCCTAACTGAAATTACTGACCATTTTCCTATTTTCCATATACTAAAATCCGAATCACATTACCGTCCCCCATTTCAAAACCTGACATTTCGCAATGTTATTCCTGAACGAAAACACTTATTCATCCAAAGAATTAAAGATACTGATTGGGAAGATGTCATTAATAGTGATGATACTAACACGGCCCTAGATACATTCGTAACTAAATTTACCAAAGAATACGACGACTGTTTTCCGTTAATCACAATTAAGTCACCAAAGAAAAAAATCATCAAACCTTGGATCACCCATGGAATACTGAATTCTATCCATGAAAAAAACAAGTTATATCGAAACTATCTAGCCGCACAAAATGAACACACACATAGGCAATATAGAACATACAGAAATAAATTAAATCACACCATAAGACTATCTAAAAGGAACTACTTCGAGGATAAATTTAATTCCAGTATACCAAGATATTAAAGGCACCTGGAAAATTATAAATCAGTTGATGAATCGGGAAAACACTATTCAGTCACAATCAACTTTTGTAGTAGATGGACAAGAAATATCGGACAACAAAACAATTGCATCAAAATTCAATGAATATTTCAGCTCAGTAGCCTCAGATCTGGACTATCAAATTCCAAATAATGCACCAAATTTCAAGGAATACTTGCAAAATCGCACACAACAATCATTTCAATTTCCAAATGTAACTCCAGTGGAAGTAAAACAGATCATAACGCAACTAAAATCAACCGCACCAGGCATTGATGGTATTCGCACCTCACTAGTCAAACTTGTTTCTGACTATATTTCCACTCCCCTATCTTTCATCATGAACTTATCGTTCACTACGGGTCAAGTACCAGACGTCCTAAAAGCTGCAAAGGTAACACCTATATTCAAATCTGGGGATCCATCCAATTTTATCTAATTATAGACCAATATCTGTTTTACCTTGTTTTAGTAAAATACTCGAGAAACTTTCTGTGTCAGCCATATTAGATTTCTTGGAGGCGAACGATATAATTTCTATGGATCAGTACGGCTTTAGGGCAAACCACTCCACCTCACTTGCAGCATGTTCATTGTATGATAAACTTATTACCGCCAAGGAATCAAAAGACTATAGTATAGTCACATTTTTGGATCTTTCGAAAGCTTTTGACACTGTCAATCATAATATTCTACTTTCTAAATTAGAACACTATGGTTTCCGTGATACATCAAATAAATGGTTCAGTTCATATTTGTCAGGCAGATCACAAAGTATAACTTATAACGGATTTTCCTCTGAGCCTTTGCCCATCTCTTGTGGTGTGCCTCAAGGGTCAATTCTTGGACCGATTCTTTTTCTGATTTATATCAATGATATCAGTACTGTTTCCAATATACTGGAAATCATATTATTTGCTGATGATACAAGTACGATATATTCATCACGAGATCCTCTAAATGCTATCAATATTATGTCCCAAGAACTGGAGAAACTAAACGGATGGTTTTGTTCTAATAGACTATCACTTAATGTAAAGAAATCGAAATATATGATCATTAGACCCAATATAGCGCGTGGGGTACGACAGGCTACCGCTGTGCCACCTTTACTAATCTGTGGTGCTGAAATTGAAATGGTCGCCGAGTTCAAGTTTTTAGGTGTAGTTTTTAATAACAAATTAAACTGGATTTCACACATTAATTATACTTGTAAAAAAGTTTCGAGAAACATAGGAATTATCAATCACATTAAAGGTTATACCAAATGACTCTATACTACTTTGCATTAAAACATACCCGGTAGTGTTTCCAAACAACAAATTAGTATTTTTTTCTTGAATAATGTCGTCGAAGTGGGTTTTAGGACACGAATAGCACACATGTGGGAGAAAACGTATTGGAGCCATGACCTCCGGTGCATGACGTCACAACCTGATTACGATTGCGCCGTAAACGTCATAGTCTATGACGTCAGGCGTTGTTACGAAAGATTCACCCAACTGTGGGAGTTCTAGCGTGATGTCGCTGACATTTTGACGTCACAACAGGCATTTGACCGAGATCGTAATCAGGTTGTGACGTCACAGGTCAAGCGATCACAGCTTTCGCCGTTTTGAAAGGGGCGTGAAATTGTCGCACTTTACTGCTGCTATTTCCAACCTTGGGCAGTTTGAAAACATACAAAAATGTAAAACAAGTCTATATAATCACCTCTACAACAATTTAGCACAAAAAAGTAGCAGATTTTGAGACCATTTTGTATAACCTTTAAGAATGCAATCAACAAAAAAACACTCTACGTTTTGTATTATTCATTGATCTTTCCATATTTTTCTTATTGTAACATTCTGTGGGGAAACACACATGCTACTCATTTACAGCCTTTAATTATACTTCAGAAACGGGCATTACGAGTCATTACCATATCCAAAAAACTTGACCATACGGAACCCTTATTCAAGAAGTTGAACATTTTAACCATACCCAAGTTGAACCTATACTCATCTCTGCTGTTAGTATATAAGTTTGTTCATTGCCCCCACAAATTACCCACGAGTTCTAGACATTTTTTTATAAAACAATCTTCGGTTCATTCTTATCAAACCAGGGGTCATTCTTTTAATTTACAAAGACCTTTCTACCAAACCAATTTATCTTTCTACACTATTAAAATTATAGGAGTGGAACAAGTTAGCCTCCACAATGAAATCAATTACATCCATGTCTCTATTTAAATCTAATATCAAATCATACCTAATTGATTACTGACCGATTTTCACAGCAACATTGGAAATGGATTTCTAACCTTAGTCTATAATTTTATGCCATCTTCCTTGCAGTTTTATATTATATTAGGGATAGAACAAGCCCCATGGGGTTTTATTCCCGCCATACAATTTTCTTTATATATGTTATGTATTTATATCTCTTTCATAAATGGTGAATAAAAATCAAATCAAATCAAATCAAAAGCCTGGTCCATTTAAGATTCAAGAAAATCATTGGATGAAACCCCCAGCCCCCAATTCCCATATATTCTGGGAGCTTACATGATGCTACACTTGTTCAACCTATGGGCCACCCTAGGGAGGATTTTCCCACCCCTGGGGCACTAAATGTTAAAGTTTGGGATTTTTCCTATCCACAGCTTGTCAGCCTCATGTGATATGTATGAGATGCAGTGTTCGTTGTTTTTTCACACACACACATGCTGAATCACCTAAAATGTATTTCTTCATAATAAAATAACTAACAGGTTGGTGACATTATTTATTTCACAAGTACAAGGGGAAATAACCGGTGGGGGGGTTAAATGAAGGACAACATTTTTCTTCAATTTTGCTGTTAAATCATTCTATTCCACATCATATGATTTATCCTAAAACTTTTGCATGAGCCATATTTGTGTCCACACATTTAACTGGTACAACATAATGCTTCAATTTCTGTCACCAAGCATCTTACTGTACATGTATGTACCTTGGAAATTATTTAAAACGAGTGATTAGGAGAGCCCATTTTTAGCCTGACTCCGGGCAATTTTGAACCAGTTTGCATACCTGGAGATTATGCCCCCCCCCCCCCTCCCCAAATAATGATAATGGTGGGCCTGTGTCAATCAGTGTTTCTATGCCATTAACTTGTTATCACACTTGTGCAATGCATAAATTGACACTGATAAAGCTACACTTTCTTGCATACTGTAATCCCAGCACACCACTCCTGTGAAAACGAAGTCTATTATATACGGCACAGAAATCACACAAACTGTATCCACAGGGCTGTATTCAGAGAGTTTTTGCAGGTTCCGATCCCAAACTCCCAGTTCCTTTTCGTAATTCATTATTGAGGGTTCAATTTTTTTAGTGAATTTCGGCGCAAAGAGCCTGTGATCAATCACAAAACAGAGGTTTATTAACATGAAATTCAATACCCTCTATGCAAACGGATCAATATTGAGGCTCCCAGAAGCTTTTTCTTGGAGTATTTCCTTTCAAATTGAACAACAACAACAACACTTTCATTTTTGTTTCATTTGAGTTTTGGGCACCCATACGTTTTCCGGAACTAAATTGGCTCTAGATGCAGCCCTGATTCTAGTTGACTAAAAAAAAACAGGCTGAGGGGTCCACGCACCTTTAGGTGCTTGCCTGCAATTCATGTTAAAAACAATGCCATGTACAAACAAGATTATCACAATTCCCAGGCAAACATGCACATATGTACTGCATACAGCTCTAACAATACAGAATAGTTAATTGGGATAGGCTTAGCCTGTATCCAAGCTATGAGGTCGGCTAAAGTGACAAACAAAAGAATGCTGCCCTGAAGCTCACTGTATCGGGCCACCACTACCTCGAACATAAGTTCGGGTCCAACTCCACACATTCATCTGGTCGACGAAGGTGCAATAGTTTAATATTCATGTTCAAGCCTGCAGTTCACTAGCTAGACCCAATTCAACTGCTGGAATCTATACTTGTAGAGGAAGAGCTGCCCAATTGGTATACTGTGACAGGACTTCTCACATCTTGTCTCCATATAGCGTAGTACTTGGGCATATTTTGAAAGTACAGTACATATGTAAACTGTGCCATTATCCAGATCAATCCGACGCGGTGATCAATAAACTATTAAATAATATATAATTGTTCTCACATGATCAGTGCCGGTATTTAATATTTGATGGTCACATTTGAATTCCTCCAGCCCTGGGATACCACAAGGATCCTCAGACAAGAGCAGCATTTATGGAGGTACTCACCAAGATCTTACAGCAGGGCACAGAGTTTGAGACTCTCGCAGAGACTGCCCTGGCTGATAGGTTTGAACGTCTCGTGGAACTGGTCACGATGATTGGGGACAAAGGGGAGCTACCCATTGCTATGGCTCTCGCTAGTGTTGTGTCATTCAACCAAATGGTGAGAATAAATTTTGTACAATAAATTTTATACATAGATGGATATCAGTTGAATATGATAATGCAGAGACAGCTTTGCTCCAGTGATCACCTCCATATGTTGATTTCACTGTTACTGAGGAAAACTGTCTTGAGGAATACAGCTCCTGTTTTCTTGCCTGTTGCAGGATGAGTTGGCCCGTGTGTTTGTAAACCTGTTCGATGCCAAACATCTCCTTTACCAGCTCTTATGGAACATGTTTTCAAAGGAGGTAAGGCCAGTTGTATATTATACGTTATATCAATGTGATGATATTGTCTGTAGTTCAATCTATCTCCTGAGTCTCGGTTTGCTCGGTTAATTGTGTCAATGCAGATTATGGAATAGATTTTTTAAGAATTCTGCGCTGTGATGTGGTCAGTTCTTCCATAATAATAACAATAATAAGTTCTGACATGCTTTTGGCACTGTGTACTACAATAACATTAATAGCATTGAAAGTGTTAAAATTAAAGTCCTAAAAGAAGAAACAGGATATAAATCCAATAATTTGTAAGATGATCTTGAATATGACCTTAACTTCCAAAAGTATCACAGTTACACTTTAATGTGAAGGACAGGGTAATATATTGTAGACTTGTTGTGGATAAAAGGAAAAGAAACCAAATATAAAATCCTCCTATGTTGATATTACAGGTGGAAATAGCTGATTGTATGCAGACATTATTCCGTGGTAACAGCCTGGCCAGTAAGATAATGGCATACTGTTTCCGCTTCTATGGCCAGGGATATCTACGAGAGCTCCTTCAGCCACTCATCATGGATATGTTTGAACAGGAACGGTCCCTCGACAAAACTGTCTCCTATGAGATTGACCCTTCAAGGTATAAGATTGACCCTCTAAGGTATCAGCTTTCAAGATGCCATTGGTTTCCGTTACATTCCTGAACTTTTGGTTTTTGCGTAATGACTACTGTCCATGTTAATAAAAGTTTCTTAATAGTAATTTTAGTAAAAAAAATACAAAAATTAAAGTGGTAGATGCAAATGAGGTCATTAATTGTTAATAGAGTGTGTGCATAAATCACTCCATTCTAAGGACATTAACTGTAATACAGACTGATTAAAGCACCCCGGTCTGTAAGGCTTTTGTCAAGCTTTTATAAGAGTTTCTGTTCCGATCTTTATTTTACTGAAAAGTCTCTCAGATGGACTCCTTGTTATACTCAGACAGACTATTATTCTCCTCTCTCTCTCTCCCTGATTACATGAAGAATGGACCTTCCTTGTTATACTCAGACAGACTATTGTTCTCCTCTCTCTCCCTGATTACATGAAGGATGGACCTTCCTTGTTATACTCAGACAGACTATTGTTCTCCTCTCTCTCTCTCCCTGATTACATGAAGAATGGACCTTCCTTGTTATACTCAGACAGACTATTGTTCTCCTCTCTCTCTCTCTGATTACATGAAGAATGGACCTTCCTTGTTATACTCAGACTATTGTTCTCCTCTCTCTCTCCCTGATTACATGAAGAATGGACCTTCCTTGTTATACTCAGACAGACTATTGTTCTCCTCTCTCTCTCTGATTACATGAAGAATGGACCTTCCTTGTTATACTCAGACAGACTATTGTTCTCCTCTCTCTCTCTCTGATTACATGAAGAATGGACCTTCCTTGTTATACTCAGACAGACTATTGTTCTCCTCTCTCTCTCTCTGATTACATGAAGAATGGACCTTCCTTGTTATACTCAGGCAGACTATTGTTCTCCTCTCTCTCTCTCTGATTACATGAAGAATGGACCTTCCTTGTTATACTCAGACAGACTATTGTTCTCCTCTCTCTCCCTGATTACATGAAGAATGGACCTTCCTTGTTATACTCAGACAGACTATTGTTCTCCTCTCTCTCTCTCTGATTACATGAAGAATGGACCTTCCTTGTTATACTCAGACAGACTATTGTTCTCCTCTCTCTCCCTGATTACATGAAGAATGGACCTTCCTTGTTATACTCCGACAGACTATTGTTCTCCTCTCTCTCTCCCTGATTACATGAAGAATGGACCTTCCTTGTTATACTCAGACAGACTATTGTTCTCCTCTCTCTCTCTCTGATTACATGAAGAATGGACCTTCCTTGTTATACTCAGACAGACTATTGTTCTCCTCTCTCTCTCTCTGATTACATGAAGAATGGATCTTCCTTGTTATACTCAGACAGACTATTGTTCTCCTCTCGCTCCCTGATTACATGAAGAATGGACCTTCCTTGTTATACTCAGACAGACTATTGTTCTCCTCTCTCTCCCTGATTACATGAAGAATGGACCTTCCTTGTTATACTCAGGCAGACTATTGTTCTCCTCTCTCTCTCTCTGATTACATGAAGAATGGAATCTCCTTGTTATACTCAGACAGACTATTGTTCTCTCTCTCCCTGATTACATGAAGAATGGACCTTCCTTGTTATACTCAGACAGACTATTGTTCTCCTCTCTCTCTCCCTGATTACATGAAGAATGGACCTTCCTTGTTATACTCAGACTATTGTTCTCCTCTCTCTCCCTGATTACATGAAGAATGGACCTTCCTTGTTATACTCAGACAGACTATTGTTCTCCTCTCTCTCTCCCTGATTACATGAAGAATGGACCTTCCTTGTTATACTCAGGCAGACTATTGTTCTCCTCTCTCTCTCTCTGATTACATGAAGAATGGACCTTCCTTGTTATACTCAGACAGACTATTGTTCTCCTCTCTCTCTCTCTGATTACATGAAGAATGGACCTTCCTTGTTATACTCAGACAGACTATTGTTCTCCTCTCTCTCTCTCTGATTACATGAAGAATGGACCTTCCTTGTTATACTCAGGCAGACTATTGTTCTCCTCTCTCTCTCTCTGATTACATGAAGAATGGACCTTCCTTGTTATACTCAGACAGACTATTGTTCTCCTCTCTCTCCCTGATTACATGAAGAATGGACCTTCCTTGTTATACTCAGACTATTGTTCTCCTCTCTCTCCCTGATTACATGAAGAATGGACCTTCCTTGTTATACTCAGACAGACTATTGTTCTCCTCTCTCTCTCCCTGATTACATGAAGAATGGACCTTCCTTGTTATACTCAGGCAGACTATTGTTCTCCTCTCTCTCTCTCTGATTACATGAAGAATGGACCTTCCTTGTTATACTCCGACAGACTATTCTTCTCCTTTCTCTCTCCCTGATTACATGAAGGATGGACCTTCTACAGTCTGTCACATTCAAACTGTTGATTATTCAGCTGATTTTTGTGGGATTTGTTGGGATTATCGTATTTGATCATCCACATAGTTTTTTTTGCTGAGAATTAAACTCTATTGCACAGGAAAGTGTACATAAACGTACTGTATTTTCTTGACAGAATTGAAGGTGATGAAGACATAGAGAAAAACAAGAGTAATCTGATGATTATAACACAGAAAGTCTTCAATGTTATTGTCGCCTCAGCCCAACAGTAAGTATTTCAATCAATCTATCACATTTCAATATGGATTCAAATTCAAGTTGTATGTTCAGCAATAGAAGGTCAAGGTCATTTCATGAAACTGAAGGTGATTGGATATTAATTATCTCATGTATATTTATGAAGATACGATCCTCAAGAGAAGTAGTGACATCTGTGATCAAGGCTAATAACAGACATATGTGTAATAACTGACATAATGTCTGAAGATCTGTATTACTCAGTCCATGTTTTTTCAATCAATGAATTAATATGGTTCCTACACAATGCATACATATCCAATTTGTGCTCATTTCAAAATCCCATTTCTAAATAGAAAATAGTATGGAGTATCTACACAGATATTATATTATTTTGTAATTTCTATATCGATAATGTCTTGTTTATGTTTTGCGATCAACACCACCTATGAATCCGCTTTGTGTTACTACTGAAGTGAAATTGAATTAAGCTGTGGGGCTTTTGACAACAACGCTTACTAGTGACACTGCAGAGAGCTGAAAAAGGGACTATTTGTCTGTGCCAGATACGCAAGACATTTTCGCTGATATTTCAGAGTAAATTTTTCATACAGCATTGAAATTTTACATAGTATATGAATTCAATCAGAGTAATTTTATTTCAAAGTATCAAGGAAATCCTTCAGGATTTCTCAATAAACTGCGAAAATAAAGTTTGATGGGCGAATTTGAGGTTATTTGTTACCGTCATGGTGGCAAGCCAGCATGTTATAGCCTTAGTAGACCAACATTATCAGGCCCATGGTGGCAAGCCTGCATGTTATAGCCTTAGTAGACCAACATTATCAGGCCCATGGTGGCAAGCCAGCATGTTATAGCCTTAGTAGACCAACATTATCAGGCCCATGGTGGCAAGCCAGCATGTTATAGCCTTAGTAGACCAACATTATCAGGCCCATGGTGGCAAGCCAGCATGTTATAGCCTTAGTAGATCAACATTATCAGGCTCATGGTGGCAAGCCAGCATGTTATAGCCTTAGTAGACCAACATTATCAGGCCCATGGTGGCAAGCCAGCATGTTATAGCCTTAGTAGACCAACATTATCAGGCCCATGGTGGCAAGCCAGCATGTTATAGCCTTAGTAGACCAACATTATCATGTTACCGTCATGGTGGCAAGCCAGCATGTTATAGCCTTAGTAGGCCAACATTATCAGGCCCATGGTGGCAAGCCAGCATGTTATAGCCTTAGTAGACCAACATTATCATGTTACCATCATGGTGGCAAGCCAGCATGTTATAGCCTTAGTAGACCAACATTATCAGGCCCCAAAATTACATTGGAAGTTTTGTTAATTCTAAAACAATTTTCAGAAAATAAAATTACACTAATTGATTTTATGTACTGTGTGAATACTCAATGTTGTATGAAAAATCTACCCCGAAATATCGGCAAAAACATCTAGTTCATCTGGTACAGACAATATTATTGGTCAGCTTTGTCAAATATGATCTCTCCGTACACCATACATTAACATTACTCATGAAATCACTGTGAGGCTGCTGTGTGGAAACAGTTCACAATTTATCATTAAGAAGTTTTCCCAATGTTCTAACTTCACTGTATGATATACACTCATGCTGTTACACACTGTTACACAGCTCTAGGTGGTTCGTATGTACTCAGTTACATTGCCACACTGATATATTCCAGGATCTGCGTAGATGCAGCTTACCCCCAGACGCCCGAAGGGCTAAAGGGGGACTATAGAATTGGGGTCCGTCTGTCCGTGCATCCGTCCTGCCGTGCGTCCATCGGACAATAATTTCTGGAAAACTGAACAGATTCTTTTCAAATTTGGTATGTGGTTACCTCGCCTCAGATCTCACTTGGAATTGTTTTTCACGTCGATCAGCATATAGGTGGCGCCACCTTGGGGCAAAGTTAAAATTTCGTTTCTGGACAATAACTTTTGAAAAACTGAATGGATTCTTTTTTGTTTTTCACGTCGATCCGCTTATAGGTTTTGCCACCTTGGGGCCAAGTTAAAATTTTATTTCTGGACAATAACTTTTGAAAACTTGATGGATTCTTTCCAAATTTGGTATCTGGGGAATTGTTTTTCATGCTGATCCTCCTACAGGTGGTGGCACCGGGAGACTAAGTTAAAATTTTGTTTCCTGCAATAACTTTTGAAAACCTTAACGGATTCTTTCAAAATTTTGTATGCGGGTACCATGCCACAAGATTTCCCTGTTTTTCATGCTGATCCGCATATTTGTTTGCGGACAATAACTATGAAAACCTGACTGGATAGGACAAATTAGTAATTGTGGGTACCTTGCCACTGGATCTCACTTGGGATTGTTCTCCATGGCGGGTACTGAATGTCAAGGTTTCAAGCCAAACCAACTGTTTCATTGTCAGGGGACTTCAACCGCTCAGGTTTTCATATATGTTTATTTCTATAAAGTTCAGCCTGTTGTGATTTCGGGCAACTAGCTAATGATGTGTGTGATACTTGCTGATTGTTGATACCAATAAAAATATACTAATTTAGGTAAGACAATCGATCCATCCTCGGGGAGGGTTTATCATCATCACCATGTACATCTGTTCATTGTCATTTCTCATCAACATCATATGAAAAGAATGACTATGCCTTGGCTACTGGTGAAATGTGTTAATTTTTTGTCTTGACCAAATCTTGGGAATCCCTATTTTCAAGCTTATCAAATCCACACCACTCTGGTATTGATCATAGAACAGACGCTTCTACAGAGTGACATGTTTTCGGGTCATGGATGCGCTCCTATTTGTACCAGGGCCATAGCCAGGATATCTGCAGGGGTGGTTCACTTTGCTTCAAAAGAGCACATCCGGGGGTTCGCTGTATGAGAAATGGGGCAAATAGGAGATTCGCTCTCGTCTGAAAGGGCATTTGATTTTTTCCCGAAACCCAGAAAACCCCACTTGGCTACAGGTCTGTGTAATGCTAGTTTTTGATAGATTAAAACTATGGGCTATATACTAGTGACGGTTTAATTTCTTTGTGCTGTGTGGGTGTTAGGATTTCTGTATGAAGACTGAGTAACTGACTTCTTGGACCTTGCAGAATTTCTGCTTTATTTTGCTGTGCATTCATTTTTGGGCATTTTGATCTGCAAAAACAAATTCAACTAAAACATTCCCACATTTAACAAAATTTATATACACCTTTCCTGAATCATAACGTAATCTTTGTGGCATATTTCTACAATGTTAAAACTACCCCATGGCTGTGCACTACGTATTTTGAAACTTGACAGATTCCCGCCCAAACTGGGAAGTATGTGCCATTGTCTATTCCATCTGATCGACCTGCGGTTCCCACAGGACAGTATTCTCATCATGGGCAGACTTATCTTCCTTCGCTTTCTCAACCCAGTCGTAGGTAACACGATCCATCATTGCCATGGTGATAGCCCGACAACTTCTGTCTTACTAACACACTGGTTAGGGAATGCCTCGTCCTTGCTCCCCCCCCCCAACCTCGCATGGGTCCGCTTATTAAACCCACTCTTCTCAATCATGGATCAACATGGGATATTTATTCATGAACTATTTGAGAATGCTGGCTGTATCTTACAAGGCTTGATTTCCCAAGGGAAAAATGGGAATCTATTTCCCATCAGCAATCTCACAAAATAATAATCGGAAATTCAACAGATGTCCATAAAATTTTTACAGTCTTTATAGAAATGATAGCTCTGGATTCCGAGATCCCATAGAGTTGGGATCTGTTTCGAATGCTATAAATTACGGCGATATAGACAAGACATCTATCTTGGGATATCTTCATTCTAAAACTTCAAAATTAAAAATTTCTGTTAAGACCAGTTTCAAAAGCTGTTGGTGAGTGGGTCGTATTGAGTCGGCCATATTCCCATGGCATCATGATTGGAGGGCTAGGTTTTCTGGTCAGCAGATAAGCGGAAGACTAACCATGATAATTGATTTCCTGTTTCAGACTGTTCTACAATAACAACTCCTATTAGCTTTGCTTTCAGCTGCCCCGACACCACTGATTTCATACCATTATCTAATTACTGCCTCATTGAAATGTTGAATGCCTATTGCTCGGCTGTTATCATCTGCATGGAGTGACCCGCATGAGAATTTGTATTACCATAATTACTACTGAATGACTGTTCAAATTAATCTCTCTCCTTTCTTACATAGTATACAATGCTCCATTTCGTCATGGATTCAATTCTATTTTCCATCATACCAGGAAATTTGTAAACATTCTATTTCCCATAATTACAAAGAATTTTCATATTTCATCTTTCTCATGAAAACATAGTTTTCCATTACATACACATCAAAGTGCAGATCTTACCAAACTAACATTAAAAAATCTTTCATTTTTTCATTTTTTTTCATCCATCTAAAATGCATGAAGATTTCAATAGTGTACATAACATGTAAGTGGATATGTTATCCAGCTCTAAAATGGCACTATCAGATATACAGCTACAAGCTGTCCCAGCATTCAAAACTGGAACAAATTCTGCTGGACAGTTGAGAATGTATGCAGAGATAAGCATCACCTTTTTACATCCATGTATGTGCTTGATCCTGCTGCATTCCCTGAGTTACAAGGGTGTACTCATGTGTGCACACATGAGGCATGCAGAATTCCCCAAGTGAACGGAGGCCATACTGTAACCTAGGCCATACCATAACAGTCTAGACAGTAATCATGTCAGGATTTATGATACCGGTGGTGCTTAGTTGGTTCGTCGTGATATAGCTAAAATATTGTTGAAAGCGACGTTAAATTCTATTCACTCACTCACCCTATGATACCACCAATGATGGTTCCATTCAGGGTAACATTACGTTGTTCAGTTGAACTCAGTTATGCCAGGTAAAACCTGATGAACATATAGACCATAATCCATTGTTCCTTTCTTCAGTCATGTTGATGTATGTATATATGCATGATGCACCTAAATGGTGTAAATATATCAATTAAAGAAGAAGTCTGAACTGACTAACACGCATCATCTCTGTAGTAGTATGTATGGTCAGATTAGTGGCAGTATTATATCCCTATTTGCCAGGTTTCCTCCTAAATTACGAAGCATGTGTCACTGTCTGTACCAAGTGGTAACACAGCGGTTCCAGCAAAGTAGCCTTGATGCCGTCTGGACTGTTATCGGCACCGTCATATTTTTACGCTACATCAACCCAGCCATAGGTAAATCAACTTACGATTGTGCTGAAATTCTGTGTTTTTGTTTCAAAGATTTGACTTTTGGGATCCGGGTGGATTTTTGGTTGTTCTAATGGTTGGTGTGTCATAGTTTCTTTAAATCTTCGTGTTTGATGTTATTTCCTGTCCTGTTATTTATGTTGTATTTGTAGAAAGCTATCTTATATGTATTTGAGGCACACAGACTACATCAGCGTCGTATTGGTGACGACGCAGGAAGTCTCATCCAAACTTATCTCCCTTTTTTTGCTGTCATTGAAAAGTGATGACATACAGTGTAACATCGCTATAACGCTGTTCTGGGGGAAACAAATTTTGAACCACCTAAAAGATTTTCAGTCTAAGGGTTGAAATATTAGGCTTTCATTTATTTGGTGGACACAATAACACCAACATATATCAGAATCAGTGCTATCGAACCACCTTTTTGTGAGGCTAGACCAGTTCACCTACCACAGCATCACTTTTTGAAAGAATCTCCACAAACTGATACCTCGAATCAAAGGTATCTTAGCTTTTCTCCAATCAGAGATGAAGGGAACATGGTCTCAATTATGTTAGGCCTCCAATCTCTTCACTTGTCAGTTGTATAAGTGATGGTAGCTTCATGTATCTATCGGACTGGAGGGGAGCTAGCTGGTACAATTACAGAGACTAATGGTGGAACTTTGCTCCCTATGTCACACTGATTCACCTCAAATGTATTTCCAATGGAATATTAGAGAAAATTGGCAGTCTCAGTTCAATTGCCTCTTATGTACATTCAATAGTTTTAATAAACCATTCTCTCTATTAGTGGAGCCTGTAACCTCCTAAATGTTAACAAACCATTCTCTCTATTAGTGGAGTCTGTAACCTCCTAAACGTCCATGTAACATACTCTGACTGCAATGGGCCGAGAAACGCAGCATATATGTGTGTTTATGGATTTTAATTGAGACAGGAATGCAGCATATATGTGTGTTTATGGATTTTAATTGAGACAGGAAGCAGGATTGCAGCATATATGTGTGTTTATGGAGGAAGCAGGAATGCAGCATATATGTGTGTTTATGGATTTTAATTGAGACAGGAAGCAGGAATGCAACATATATGTGTGTTTATGGATTTTAATTGAGACAGGAAGCAGAAATGCAGCATATATGTGTGTTTGTGGATTTTAATCGAGACAGGAAGCAGGAATGCAGAATATATGTCTGTGTATGGATTTTAATTGAGACAGGAAGCAGGAATGCAGCATATATGTGTGTTTATGGAGTTTAATTGAGACAGGAATGCAGCATATATGTGTGTTTATGGATTTTAATTGAGACAGGAAGCAGGAATGCAGCATATATGTGTGTTTATGGAGGAAGCAGAAATGCAACATATATGTGTGTTTATGGATTTTAATTGAGACAGGAAGCAGAAATGCAGCATATATGTGTGTTTGTGGATTTTAATTGAGACAGGAAGCAGAAATGCAGCATATATGTGTGTTTGTGGATTTTAATTGAGACAGGAAGCAGGAATGCAGCATATATGTGTGTTTATGGAGGAAGCAGGAATGCAGCATATATGTGTGTTTATGGATTTTAATTGAGACAGGAAGCAGGAATGCAGCATATATGTGTGTTTATGGATTTTAATTGAGACAGGAAGCAGGAATGCATCATATATGTGTGTTTATGGATTTTAATTGAGACAGGAAGCAGGAATGCAGCATATATGTGTGTATGGATTTTAATTGAGACAGGAAGCAGGAATGCAGCATATATGTAATTGAGACAGGAAGCAGGAATGCAGCATATATGTGTGTATGGATTTTAATTGAGACAGGAAGCAGGAATGCAGCATATATGTGTGTTTATGGATTTTGAGACAGGAAGCAGGAAAATGCATGCAGCACTTCTTTAGTGAATGACTAAGATAGATGTTCAGCTGTTCAACAATAGCACACAGTCACATGAGAGTACAACATTTTGTTTAATTTTGGCGTCCTGAGCCCAGCCGGCTCAAATTAGTAAAAGACGATGCTGATTGGCTGAGAGCTAGGCGAACAAAAGCTGTGTACCACACCGTAAACCCCGTGCAAAATCTGAGGGTATTTCTAAGAAAGGATCAGCTTGTCAAGAATTGTGACTCTTAGCAATGGTATAATCTGATCTAAAAAGATGTGATGTTACATGAACTGGTGACAGTCTTGTGCCTTGACAGTCATCATTTTCTCATGAGACAAAATGTAAACAAAATGCCAACTGAAGGTAAATAGTGAAACTATGGATATCTGATGAGATTCATTCAAGTTACTCCGACTAGGATATACACATTAATTCACAGCTCTAACAGCCAACCTCGCTTCAGTTAAAATCTCTGTGGTTTTCATTTCGAAAGATGTCCAATTTTCGTCTGGGTTCTACTATCCTTTCCTCTGTATGTTCTGTGCATATATGCATGTATATATTTATATTATTGACAATATTGGTCCGCATGGGGATATATTGATGAAGACTCTGTACCACATCCAGCACTGTACTTTTCACTTACCATTATTGATCCTTACATGTACATTAGCAGTTATCATATTTCAGATTATCCCAGCTTCCCCGGAGTTAATCTGCAAATGGGTTTCCTCATATTATATAGTTATTGACTCTGATCTTCTTCATGGATAGGATGGAGCAGGCTTCCAATTCTTGTGGCTGATAGACAGTCTATTACCTACCAGATATACAAGTCTAAATCTAGTCTATTTCCTACCATATATACAAGTCTAAATCTAATTTATTACATACCAGGTATACAAGTCTGAATCTAGTTTATTACCTACCAGATATACAAGTCTAAATCTAGTTTATTACCTACCAGATATATGAGTCTAAATCTAGTTTTATTACCTACCAGATATACGAGTCTGAATCCAGTTTATTACGTACCAGATATACAAGTCTAAATCTAGTTTATTACGTACCAGATATACAAGTCTAAATCTAGTTTATTACGTTCCAGTTATACAAGTCTAAATCTAGTTTATTACCGACCAGATATACAAGTCTAAATCTAGATTATTATTTAACAGATATACAAGTCTAAATCTAGTTTATTACCTACCAGATATATGAGTCTAAATCTAGTTTTATTACCTACCAGATATACAAGTCTAAATCTAGTTTATTACCTACCAGATATACAAGTCTAAATCTAGTTTATTATGTACCAGATATACAAGTCTAAATCTAGTTTATTACCTACCAGATATACAAGTCTAAATCTAGTCTATTACATACCAGATATACAGGTCTAAATCTAGTTTATTACGTACCAGATATACAAGTCTAAATCTAGTTCATTACCCACCAGATATACAAGTCTAAATCTAGTTCATTACCTACCAGATATACAAGTCTAAATCTAGTGCATTACCTACCAGATATACGAGTCTAAATCTAGTTTATTACCTACCAGATATACAAGTCTAAATCTAGTCTATTACCTACCAGATATACAAGTCTAAACCTAGTTTATTACGTTCCAGATATACAGGTCTAAATCTAGTTTATTACATACCAGATATACAGGTCTAAATCTAGTTTATTACATACCAGATATACAAGTCTAAATCTAGTTTATTACATACCAGATATATAAGTCTAAATCTAGTTTATTACATACCAGATATATAAGTCTAAATCTAGTTTATTATGTACCAGATATACAAGTCTAAATCTAGTCTATTACCTACCAGATGTACAAGTCTAAATCTAGTTTATTACATACCAGATATACAAGTCTAAATCTAGTTTATTACGTACCAGATGGTATATTTACCACAAATTTACTGACTCCAGTAATATATGAATATTTAGGTAATCAGCAAAAGTGTGGTCATTCCTTGAATGTTCAGGTTATCATGAAATAGCTTAAAATAGTAAGTAAAATACAGTATAGTGTATTGATTTAGCTATGTTCAGGCTTTCCTACCATGAAAGAAAACTAATTGCTATGTGCATTGTTTAGTCAGCTCCAGTTAATATCGGATAGGGCAGTTACAGTAGAGAATGGGGCTGTAGATACCTAGTGTACAGGGAATTACATTGCTATTTGCACTATGTGGTGAAGACTAAGACATGCAAAATCTGTAGTCATAAGATGGACTGAAATATGCTAACTGTACCTGTTAAAATGACCACTTTGAAATGTGACACCACTAATTCTCTTCAAAAAGGAGGCTTCAGTATTAGAAGTGATACTGTTGCTGTATTAGTGAAGGGACAATATACTGATGGTATACATGTAGCTATATAAATAGTACTATAACAATACTGCTTAGAATCAGTATGGTACAGAATCCCTGCTCATGAATGACTGAGTACATTGGTATTGTGTCAATACCTTCATACTGGCCTACCCACCATTGCCCATGCTCCTCACACAGTTCATATTGCTTAAATGTATCAATTCTCACTTTCTCAGCTAACCTAGCATGTCCAGCCTGAATTGTGATGCCGCCCAACTGACAGTTGAAGATTCAACTGGGCACAAATCTTCTGGTATCAAAATAATCCACATTTAACACCAGATTAAACACTGCTAAGGTGAATTGTTTTTAACATATCATTTACCTTGGCAAATGTCAAATACTGTTGCTAATTTTTGCATTATCTGCAATGATGATTTATTGGTAAGGGATACCTCAGCTCTTGATTGCAGGCTTCAATTGTTAGTGATCTATATTTAACAAGTTCTGAAAACCTAATAAAATTCATTCACCTTCATGAAGCACAGCTTTTTATGTGAATTCTGTCATTTTGTTCATTGTTAATGTAACTTTTGTTAAAATACTTCCATGCATTGCGTCGAGGGAATTTCTTGCTTTAACCAGTTGCATGCTTCCTCGTTGCCTTGGTGTGATGCTTGTTTTTGTACATTGCAAAATGCTGTATTTTGAGGATTGGTTGTGGATAAATGCTGATATTTAACACTAAATGTTCAAATAATGTCTGAGTATATATGTCAAGGTAATCTTTCCAATTTGGCACTTTGCCATGTCTCACTTCTCCAATTTGTTTATTAACCATATTTATGCCCCCCCTCTAACTAGAGGGGGGGCATATAGCGATCGCTTTGTCCGTCCGTCCGTCTGTCCGTCTGTCTGTCTGTCCGTCTGTCCGTCTGTCCGTCCGAATTTCTTGTCCGAGCAATATCTCGGTTAATATTTGATGGACAGGATTGAAACTTGCATGGAATGTGGCTAGTGCCTCGTAGATGTGCAGCGTTGAGTTTTTTCAGAGTTCCGGTATAATTTTCAAGAGTTATGGCCCTTTTTCTGAAATCTCTGTGAATGGGACTTGTCCGGGCTGGATCTTGGTTAATATTGTATAGACAAGTATGAAATTTGCATGATATGTGGTCAGTGCCCCGCAGTTGTGCAGCGTAAAGTTTCTTCACGTTTCGCTTATATTTTCAAGAGTTATGGCCCTTTGTTTCTGAATTCTTCGTGAATTGGGA
Organism: Hanleya hanleyi; assembly: GCA_036873755.1. Lineage (NCBI taxonomy): Eukaryota > Metazoa > Mollusca > Polyplacophora > Lepidopleurida > Hanleyidae > Hanleya > Hanleya hanleyi. Next base: position 43,837 of record JAVTVY010022635.1, on the reverse strand, counting down.
CTTGTCCGGGCTGGATCTCGGTTAATATTGTATGGACAATTATGAAATTTGCAGGATATGTTGTCAGTGCCCTGTAGTTATGCAGCGTGAAGTTTCTCCGCGTTTCACATATATTTTCAAGAGTTATGGCCCTTTTTTCTTTAAATTTGTGTGAATTGGGACTTGTCCGGGCTGGATCTCGGTTAATATTGTATGGACAATTATGAAATTTGCAGGATATGTTGTCAGTGCTCTGTAGTTGTGCAGCGTGAAGTTTCTCCGCGTTTCGCATATATTTTCAAGAGTTATGGCCCTTTTTTGTTCAAATTTGTGTGAATTGGGACTTGTCCGGGCTGGATCTCGGTTAATATTGTGTGGACAATTATGAAATTTGCAGGATATGTGGTCAGTGCCCTGTAGTTGTGCAGCGTGAAGTTTCTCCACATTTCGCGTATATTTTCAACAGTTATGGCCCTTTTTTCTTCAAATCTTTGAGACTTGTAGGGCTGGATCTCGGTTAATATTGTATGGACAAGTATGAAATTTGCATGATATGTGGTCAGTGACCCATTAGTGTGCAGCGTGAAGTTTCTCTGCTTTCGGTTATATTTTCAAGAGTTATGGCCCTTAGTTTATCAAAACTAAAGTGAATGGGATATATTCATTTGTCCAGGCTGGATCTCAGTCCATAACCAATTTGGACCAGAAAAATGGCTATATTATATGTTATCCTACATTCCAAAGCAGACAACATAGGTCCTGAAATTAAAGTATGAAGTTGCCCCAAAAAGAGTGCATTGGGTGCAAAATTCAAAGTTCACTGATCGCTTCATAATTTCACCACAATATACTCCCAAGGAATGTAGGTCTCATAACCAGGTCACATTTTCGGATTTGGCGAAAGCCCTGGCGACCATTTTGCATCGAAACATCGTATTATCACTTGTTGGCTGATACTTGGAATATGTATTATGTGAGGCATGGCAAAAAAAGTGACAGAAACAGAATTTTTATAATTATCCAAATTAGGCCTCCACCAACCAATAAACAACAGAACAATGGCGGGGCAGTGTCGGATTAAAGCGGAAGGGGGGGCATACAATTGAGCAATCTCTGATTGCTTCCTTCCTGTGTTATGCTTTATTTTGTTGCAATTAATTTAAAATGTATTAAAGAGCCATTATTTTCCAAGATAATCCAGTATGTTTCCAATGAATTCCACCATTTTGTTTCCTCCAAGGTATCTATTTTATTTTTTGTTGACGATGAAACAAACATTTACTATGATTGGAACTTTAATATAATTTAATGCTGTACATAATTAATCCAATATAAAACACATATATGCATTATATATCATTGAAGTGATGTTATTTATCCAATTTTGATTGGTCCATATGACACAAGTTTTCTAACAGTCTATCCAATCACCCAACTCTGTTTTAGTCTCTCCGTACGAATCTGGGATCATTGATGAAGAGCCGACTCCGAGGATTAAGCGAGGTCTGATGCTCATGTCCAAAATCATGCAGAACATAGCCAACCATCTACTCTTTAGTAAAGAACAACACATGAGGGCGTTCAATGATTTCCTCAAAACAAACTTCGAGGCTGGTAGAAAGTAAGTCCTCCATGTATAACAGATTATTATCATAATGAATAAAAAGCATAAAAAATAGATTTTATTGCAAGAGAATGCTTTGACCATGGCTTAATTGGCTTGAAAACATCAACATTCAATGGAGAAATCATCTTTTTTCAACCAAATTTGACCGTGTTTATCTCAAGTTTTGCACTGCCATTTTCAATGTTTGACCTTCGATAGGTAAGGGTGACCTGTTCCTTTCGCAAATAAATGAACAATTTTGAGAATCACCAATTTTGTCAAGGTTTAGGCTTTCCAGAAAGGTATCAGTTAAAACAAATGCAAAAAATTAAAAGTGCTGTACATCTCATGATAGCGAATAATTTCAAATTATCTCCATCTTACAGAAATGGTCAAATTGGTACGCACACTTGGCATCCCAGTATTCGGGGAATAATCAGTGAAAGGTCCTATATTATTGTGAGAGTTCATTCAGCTTGATTAAGAGAGTGCTGTTATATTAGATCATGTCTGATTGTGATATGTAATATATTCAGGTTTTTCATGGAGATTGTATCAGATGTTGAGACAGTCGATGCAGGTAACCACAGTCTCAGTTTTATCAATGATGCCAATGTTGTGGCACTACATCGGTTACTGTGGAACAGTCAAGAGAAGATTGGAGACTACCTGTCCAGCAGTCGGTAATTACATACAAGTTTATGAAATAGTCCATATCATATTTCCTTACTTACACTGTTTTGATCTGCATCAATGTAATAGTTGTAGTCAATCAGCCCAACCATTTTACCTTGATTGCAGTGTTATACAAACAATGATGCATCATGGGGTATCGTCCTGTATTAAAAACCTTTGATTGGTCAATTCAAATTTTCAAATGGAAATACTGTTTTCATTGGCTGTTGTGGGGAAACTTAGAAGAAAATCTGAAAATTTTGACATTGTTTAACATGCAGTAATAGACAGTCACTGTCATACCACTTTGATTGCATTCACAATGAATGAGAATTGATTGAATGACAGAAAGAAGTAATGCACCCACACTTTCACACGGTTTGTATTTGTTACTTCTCCTCTATGATTAAAAGTTCCATGTCTCCATTTTATAGTGACCACAAAGCTGTAGGACGGCGGCCATTTGACAAGATGGCCACTTTGCTGGCATACCTCGGACCTCCAGAACACAGACCCCTTGATTCACAGTTAGTACCCCTCTATATTTCCACCTCAAGACAATAAATAGATATTCACATTTAGTACTCTATATTCCCACATCAAAGAAAATATCACAGATATTCAGAGTTAGAGGTGAAATGCAAAGGTTTTCATATTTTCCTTTTTATATTCTTCATGGGCCATTTAATGATTGAAATATCAGCCTAACTACTTAATTTGATTTTATTTGAAGTATTTTGTCTCCTGGTAGGTTTTGAAAAGTGCTTCAAAGTTGATATCTCAAGCCCAGCCGATTTCAGAAATGAAATCCGCGTCGCTTATCTGCCCTTGTTTGACGCTGGTTTGTGACGTCACATCAGACCACCTGGCCGGTCGTCAATACTTGTAACATTCTGTCTCCGGGCGGCTGGTCTGACGTGACGTCACAATCAAGGAAAGATAAGCGATGCCGTTTTGCAAATCTGAATTCAGCTGGGTTAGGGGTACCAACTTCTAAAAAGATTCTAGCAGACAAGATAATTCAAATTAATCCAAGTCAAGTAGATATACTGGTATTTCTGTTATTATTCAACCTATATTAAACGTAAAACGGAGAATTAAAAAACCTTTGCATTTCACCTTTAATGTTATTGCCCCTCTATATTCCCACCTCAAAGACAATATAATAACAGATATTCAGTTAGTAATGCTCTATATTCCCACCTCAAATACAATAGAACAAGAAGATATTTTGTCATTTAGAAAGTGATTGTATAAACAGTATTATTGTTATTTTGGGACTACACTCTCTTAGAATAACACAGATTCTAGTACTGAAAATTGGTCGAGACCGGTGCGGGATTCTAACCAGTGGCCACTGCTCTTGTGGTCTCGCATGGGACTGAACCAATTTTCAGCACTAGAATCTATGCAAAACTAAGAGAATGTACTCCCAAAATAATGAAAATACTGTTTACGATATAATAGCTATCTCAGATTGTCATACTTGACATCATCAGAAAAGGATTCTGAATTCATGTTTCAAATGGATCCCAAGTGAAAATAAATAACATCATTCAACCATGCTGAAAATGAACATTGAGAGTTATCTCCCCTTGTTGTCATTTATTGTGTTGTCTCCCTTGATGTGATTTTAAGTTGTGTTGTCTCCGATCCTTTGGAGCAGTTTAAACCGAAAGATCTGACTGTCAGGCTTGACAACAAAATGACAGTTCTGATCATCAGACTGTCACAACAACCTGATAGTTCTGACCATCAGACTGTCAGAACAACCTGACAATTCTGACCATCAGGCTGTGACAACAAACTGATTGTTCTGACCATCAGGCTATGACAACAAACTGACAGTTCTGACCATCAGGCTATGACAACAAACTGACAGTTCTGACCATCAGGCTATGACAACAAACTGATTGTTCTGACCATCAGGCTATGAAAACAACCTGACACAGTGACAGTTCTGACCATCAGGCTATGACAACAAACTGACTGTTCTGACCATCAGGCTATGACAACAAACTGACAGTTCTGACCATCAGGCTATGACAACAAACTGATTGTTCTGACCATCAGGCTATGACAACAAACTGACAGTTCTGACCATCAGGTTGTGACACCAAACTGACAGTTCTGACCATCAGGCTATGACAACAAACTGACAGTTCTGACCATCAGGTTGTGACACCAAACTGACAGTTCTGACCATCAGGCTGTGACAACACACTGATTGTTCTGACCATCAGGCTATGACAACAAACTGATTGTTCTGACCATCAGGCTATGACAACAAACTGACAGTTCTGACCATCAGGCTATGACAACAAACTAACAGTTCTGACCATCAGGCTATGACAACAAACTGATTGTTCTGACCATCAGGCTATGACAACAAACTGACAGTTCTGACCATCAGGCTATGACAACAAACTGACAGTTCTGACCATCAGGCTATGACAACAAACTGACAGTTCTGACCATCAGGCTATGACAACAAACTAACAGTTCTGACCATCAGACTGTGACAGCAAACTGATTGTTCTGACCATCCGGCTATGACAACAAACTGACAGTTCTGACCATCAGGTTGTGACACCAAGCTGACAGTTCTGACCATCAGGCTATGACAACAAACTGACAGCTCTGACCATCAGGTTGTGACACCAAACTGATTGTTCTGACCATCAGGCTATGACAACAAACTGATTGTTCTGACCATCAGGCTATGACAACAAACTGACAGTTCTGACCATCAGGTTGTGACACCAAACTGACAGTTCTGACCATCAGGCTATGACAACAAACTGACAGTTCTGACCATCAGGTTGTGACACCAAACTGATTGTTCTGACCATCAGGCTGTGACACCAAGCTGACAGTTCTGACCATCAGGCTATGACAACAAACTGACAGTTCTGACCATCAGGCTATGACAAAAAACTAACATTTCTGACTATCAGGCTATGACAACAAACTGATTGTTCTGACCATCAGGCTATGACAACAAACTGACAGTTCTGACCATCAGGTTGTGACACCAAACTGACAGTTCTGACCATCAGGCTATGACAACAAACTGACAGTTCTGACCATCAGGTTGTGACACCAAACTGATTGTTCTGACCATCAGGCTATGACAACAAACTGACAATTCTGACCATCAGGTTGTGACATCAAACTGACAGTTCTGACTATCAGGCTATGACAACAAACTGACAGTTCTGATCATCAGGCTATGACAACAAACTGACAGTTCTGACCATCAGGCTGTGACACCAAGCTGACAGTTCTGACCATCAGGCTATGACAACAAACTGACAGTTCTGACCATCAGGCTATGACAACAAACTGACAGTTCTGACCATCAGGCTATGACAACAACCTGACACAGTGATAGTTCTGACCATCAGGCTATGACAACAAACTGACTGTTCAGACCATAAGACTGTCACAACAAACTGACAGTTCTGACCATCAGGCTATGACAACAAACTGACAGTTCTGACCATCAGGCTATGACAACAACCTGACACAGTGATAGTTCTGACCATAAGACTATGACAACAAACTGACAGTTCTGACCATCAGGCTGTGACAACAAACTGACAGTTCTGACCATCAGACTATGACAACAAACTGATTGTTCTGACCATCAGACTGTGACACCAAACTGACTGTTCTGACCATCAGACTATGACAACAAACTGACAATATAGCCTCAGAATTTGAATATTCCAAGGGTGGTTCACTCTCGTATACAAAACTCTAACTTATATTCATCTTAATGATCATCATCTACATGTAGTTGCTCTTGGGAAAATTTGAGAAATGGGTCTAGGAAATGTCCTGCAAACTGGGGGTCTAAATTGATCTCAGTATTGTGATGGGGGTCAGTCCTAACTCAAATTTGGAATGTATATTACAGCATGGACATGACCAGCACCAAGTTTGAGGAGATCATGTCACGACATCATATGCATGAGAAGGATGAATTCAAGTCACTGAAGAATTTGCACATATTCTACCAGGCTGGCACCAGTAAGGAGGGGCGACCGGTCTTCTACTACATCGCCAGGAAGTACAAGTATGTCTTGGATATATTCTTCTAAATTATCCACATCTAGGCTGATTTAAAACATAAGTAGATAATTCTGCCAATAAACAGATGTACAGGTATGACAAAAGATGAATGGACTACTTTATGGATTCATTTGAATATATTACATACACAAGGATATTTACATATTCCTGGAAAACTGACAACTACTCTGAACAATGCTTTTTATATACCTTGATATATCCATTGTACTTCAGAGTTGGTGAGATAAACGGGGACCTGTTGATCTACCATGTACTACTCACCCTCAAACCTTTCTACCACAAACCGTTTGAACTGGTCATAGACTTCACACATACCTGCTCAGATAACAGATTCAGGGTAGGTAACTTGTCTGTGTGATTTTTTGATGGATCCTGTTAGCTTTGAAACTTCTTTCTGAGTGTTTCAATCCCGTTAGTTTAGGTTGAAATCTTGAAATGATCACACCAAGGTGTATGTGTTCCTTAAGGTATTTTCTTCAAGACCTGCCTAATTGAGGATCCATAATGCATTATTCCAATTTTAGATTTCACTATTTTTACCCCTCAGCCCATAGGGCTGTGGGGTCTTGTCGTTGCCATGTACGTCCGTCCGTCAACATGTTCTTGTCCGCTGAATATCTGCAGATCTATGAAGTCGGGCCTGACCAAACTTTGGTGAGAGCTTCCTGAATGTTGACTGATGAAATGATTAGATTTTCAGATGGCTATGATGATTTCATGATTTTTAATTATTTTTTTTAATTCTTTATTGATGGCTCAGCTTTTGCACTGTTATCTATACCCTTCAACATGTTCTTGTCCGCTGAATATCTGCAGATCTATCAAGTCGGGCCTGACCAAACTTTGGTGAGAGCTTCCTGAATGTTGACTGATGAAATGATTAGATTTTCAGATGGCTATGATGATTTCATGATTTTTAATTATTTATTTTTATTATTTATTGATGGCTTAGCGTTTGCACTGTTATCTGTGCCCATCGGGAACCCTTGGTTGCATGTTTCATTGTGACTTTTAAAGGTTTCCTGATACAAGAAAGCCTGGTCCATTCAAGATTATCATTGGATGGGCCCCCCCCCCCTCCCCCAATTCCTATTTATCTGGGAGCTTTCATGATGCTACACTTGTTCAACATATGCGCTACCCTCGGGAGGATTTCCCCAGCCCTGGGGCACTAAATGTTATTGGACTTTTACCTATCCACAGCTTCTCAGCTTCATGTAATATGTATGAGATGCAGTGTTCATTGTTTTTTCACACACACATGCGGAATCACCTAAAATTTCTTTCTTTATAGTGATAACTAACAGGTTGGTGACATTATTTTATTTCAGAAGTACAAGAGGAAATAACCGGCAGTATCGAACCCCTGTTTTTCTTCAATTTTGCTACATTGATTTATCCAAAAGCTTTTGCATGTTACTGTACCTTGGAAATTATTTAAAACAAGTGATTAGGAGAGCCCATTTTTAGCCTGACTCTGGACAATTTTGAACCAGTAGGCATACCTGGAGCTTATGCCCCCCCCCCCCCCCCATAATGATAATGGTGGGTTTGTGTCAATCATTGTGTTTCTATGCCATTAACTTGTTATCACACTTGTGCAATGCATAAATTGCCACTGATAAAGCTACACTTTCTTGCATGCTGTAATCCCAGCACACCACTCACGTGAAAACGAAGTCTATAAAAACGGTACAGAAATCACACAAACTGTATCCGCAAGGCTGTATCCAGGGATTTTTTGCAGGTTCCGATCCCAAACTCCCAGTTCATTTTCGTAATTCATTATTGAGCATCCAATTTGTTTTAGTGAATTTCGGCGCAAAGAGCCTATGATCAATAACAAAACAGAGGTTTATTAACATGAAATTCAATACCCAGCTATGCAATTGGATCGATATTGAGGATCCCAGAAGCTTTTTCTAGGAATATTTTCTTCAGAAATCCTTTCAAATTGAACAACAATAACGCTTTCGTTTTTTGTTTCATTTGAGTTTTGGGCGCCCATACGTTTTCCGGAACTAAATTGGTTCTACATGCAGCCCTGATCCTACTTGACTAATAAAAACAGGCTGAGGGGTCCACGCACCTTTTAGGTGCTTGCCTGCAATTCATGTTTTACTCTGGCCTTACATTTGATCCATTTATTTCTGTAAATATTTTATGTTGTATTTATTGCATTGATATCCATCTGTATTCCTATGGTAATCCCTCTAATAATTCAATCACAGGAAGTGAAATTTCCCACCATAAAATCTGGGGGTGATCAAATTTATTAGAACAGGAAGTTGACAAAATGGTCCAAAATCATGCAGATAATACATTATTCTTTGTTATTTCAATGATTTTAGAGAGTGATCAAATTTTTTAGAGCAGCCAATTACATTTTGTCTCCAAATTTGAGGGTTATTACATTTTGGTAGAGGGATTACCGTATAGATATTGGTTGTCTGGATACATTCTTTCTCACGTTATCTGTCTCTGTTTTCTGCAGACAGAGTTTCTGTCCAAGTGGTTCGTGGTCATGCCTGAGAATGTCTACCAGAACATCATGGCCGCCTATATCTACAACTGTAATTCCTGGGTTAGAGAGTATACCAAGTACCATGACAGAATACTCTCACCCCTCAGGGTATGTAGGAATAGACTCTCCATTCTTCAAGCTAAGTGAAATTTGATGCTGAAAAATACTCCAAACACTTCATGAAATGTATTTCCGGGTTATTCTTGTTACTGTCGACCGACTTTGACCAACTTGAAATGAGGTCAGACATAACTTCTTTACATTAACATTGTGTAGACTATTGTTTCAGTTACACTTCTGACTGCTTCCAGGCATTTATTGTCAATGATATCCATGTTAAGTTATGTATACTGATCAGCTGATCAAGAAAGGATCAAAATGTCTATGGTTGATCAGTTTACTGCCCTATTGTCTGTGCTCTATTTACATACTTAGAACTGTCACCATTGATCAGTTTACTGCCCTATTGTCTGTGCTCTATTTACATACTTACAACTGTCACCATTGATCAGTTTACTGCCCTATTGTCTGTGCTCTATTTACATACTTACAACTGTCACCATTGATCAGTTTACTGCCCTATTGTCTGTGCTCTATTTACATACTTAGAACTGTCACCATTGATCAGTTTACTGCCCTATTGTCTGTGCTCTATTTACATACTTACAACTGTCACCATTGATCAGTTTACTGCCCTATTGTCTGTGCTCTATTTACATACTTACAACTGTCACCATTGATCAGTTTACTGCCCTATTGTCTGTGCTCTATTTACATACTTACAACTGTCACCATTGATCAGTTTACTGCCCTATTGTCTGTGCTCTATTTACATACTTACAACTGTCACCATTGATCAGTTTACTGCCCTATTGTCTGTGCTCTATTTACATACTTAGAACTGTCACCATTGATCAGTTTACTGCCCTATTGTCTGTGCTCTATTTACATACTTACAACTGTCACCATTGATCAGTTTACTGCCCTATTGTCTGTGCTCTATTTACATACTTACAACTGTCACCATTGATCAGTTTACTGCCCTATTATCTGTGCTCTATTTACATACTTAGAACTGTCACCATTGATCAGTTTACTGCCCTATTGTCTGTGCTCTATTTACATACTTACAACTGTCACCATTGATCAGATTTAAGTCTTGTGTTTTGTTAATGAACTTGATGATAGTCGCAATTGTGATTTGATCCTAATCATCACCATGTGCGAAAGTAAATATTCTAATCGCCACCTGGTGCGAACATAAATATTCTAATCACCATCATGTGCGAATGTAAATATTCTAATCACCACCATGTGCGAACGTAAATATTCTAATCACCACCATGTGAGAACGTAAATATTCTAATCACCACCATGTGCGAACGTAAAAATTGGCCTGGTCTTACTAATCCTGAGGAAGTGCAAATTTAATGGCAATTCTCTCTGATTGGTGGAATATAAAGTGGAAGAATCACCACATGTACATGTACTCTTTGTGGGACAAATGTGGATTTATTCAAATATGGGCAAGGAAGAGAATTACACATGGACAGAAAGATGAGTGATATGAACCCAAACATGAGCATAGCGAAATGTCTTACAAGAAGCTCCAATTTGATTCCTGAGACAACAAGTGCAACTGCTGCGCCTGCCAGATATTCAACTTCTACAGAAAACTCGAAATTTAAGAGTCTGGTTTCAAGAAATTGGTCCCGGAAAGTCATGAAAAAGTTAAGAAATTCTAAGCTGTAAACGTGAATGAAGTCTGGTAGTTTCCTAGATCGATATTGTGTTCAGGCCGACTCTATATTAAACATAATCGGACCGTACTTTAATATGATGATAATGTGCACCTGTGAGACATGTAAGAGATATATTGTTCTCAAATTTGTTTTCAGAACAACCGTAAGTTGATCTTTATTGATCATCCAGCCAGACTGAATGAATATATCGACATCGACCAGCAAAAACTGCCCGGGGCCACAGTGTCCCTTGAAGAAGACCTTAAAGTGTTCAACAATGCTCTCAAACTGTCGCATAAAGACACCAAAGTTGCAATCAAGGTCAGTTTCTTCACCTTTCGTGATAAATTATTTCATTTGAGTTAATATGCCCACATTGCTTTGATCTCTGGACTTTTCCCTCTCCTGTTCATACAGTAATACTCAAAACATCATATCTTCATTCTTGCGTCTAAAATGATCAGGCTGTATATTGAATATTTGTACTATTACATTTAGACAAATCACAACATGATGTTTGAAATGATGCAAGTTAGATTGTTTGGTATGAATTTTGTCGGTTACTTGTTGTAATTATTACCCTTGTCTTGTACAGGTTGGACCGAGTGCCATACAGGTGACCTCATCAGAGAAGAGTAAAGTGCTAGGACATCAGGTTCTCCTGAATGATGTTTACTACGCCTCAGAAATTGAGGAGGTAACCATGGCAACTGTCTGATGTTTTGTTAACAATCCCTCCCACTCATGTTCATTATTTTGTCTGTTACTTTATTATGGGATTCTAGCTAATAAGTTACCATCTTATTGTTGGTTTTGTCTTGTTTGTTTGTTTGTTTTTTAGTTTGATTATTTGTTTGTTTGATTGATGATTGTTTGTCTGTTGTTCAAACGTTTGAAGTTACAAGTGTTGATAGAATCATACATGTGGCTGTATCGGGTATGAAGATGTAATCAGCCCTAGCTTATTGTCATTTCAAAGAGTTTGACCAATTATGACAATTTCTTAATTGTATCAATTTCCAATGATTGTCAGTGTTCAAAAAATAACCCTTCAATCAAAATATTGTTTCATGCATTGTCATGAGGTGAGAGGAGGTATATATAGGTTAAACCCTCTGATGGTGTGGAGCTGTTGCATAATCATTGACTTAGCCATGCAGGGTTAATTTTGGCCAGACACTTAAAGGCCCATTCTCATGATGCGATTTGTAGTAACAACTCGACGGGGGAATCCCCTGATTTGTAGCATGCAACTAATCGCATGAAATAGGACCTGCCCTATTTCATACGACTCGTAGCATCCGACTAAAAGTGTACGAGTATTCTCATGACGCAATCGAGTTGTATGCTCCAAGTTGTTACTACAAATCGCACTGTGAGAATGGGTCTTAATTACTGAAAGATCAACTTTCAATTTTTCTGTCATGCGCATGACAACTTATCCATCATTGACTGTTGAACACACATCATATCCAAATTGGGTTTTACTCTGCCAGGGAATGACTGTCTTGTAGTAGAATAATAGACAGAGTTGATAAATTATCAGTGCTATCTTCGGCTGATTACATCTTTAAATAATTAACAAGGTTAAACAAAATACCAAGTTAATAAAGTTTTTGAAAAAAACAGGTGGCGGATCGGGAATATCGGAGGTCATTGGCTGGGTACAGACAACGCCGACAAGATGAGGTTGTAGTGATATAGATTTGGGATTTTGATTCATACAAGTCAAAATACACTGCAAATTTGATTTTGAGGCACTAGAATTTAAAGTTTTCTTTTGGTTCTTATTTTACTACATGCAATATAGGCATTCAAAATATAATTTGTGTCCTAAATATGTAATAGAAAAATAATTTTGTCTCCAAACTGGAGATTTTGATCCTAATAAGACAATTTGAACTGTTTGACTAATTTAAGGACTGAAATTCCTATTAATTTGTGTCTATGACAAACCTGTCATTATAAGGGGAAATCACTCGGTAATTATAATATAGATACTGCTATCCACTTTCATTTGTCTTGGTAGTTACACTTTAATTTGAGAGTATGATGCTGTTATCTTCAATTTTGTCAGGTTCAGTGTCATTAATGGTTCAAATCTATATTTGAGTCTAGAATGAATATTTTTGGAATAAAAAAAATATAAAAGAACCGGAACCCTGAAAATCTGTATTGCAAGGTTGCAAGAACTCAGTTTCAGCAAGATAGTCTTCAAATTTCCTTTACAGTTATTGTCTTATACCAGAAGTCAATCCTCTGGCAAACTGCAATTTATTGATGGTTTTCTGTTCTAAATTGCATTTCAGTTTATAATTTCCCCACATATATCAGTAGACCTGATACTGTGTTGTCACATAATATGTTCGTACATAAAGTTTATTATTACACATCCCTGGCAATATCTGTTTGATTTCAGGTGTGTTTGGTGGATGATAATCAGCTGACATTGACGATAGCCAATGAGAGCGGTCCATTGTCTTTCATCCATAATGACTGTGAGAGCATCGTCCAGGCTGTCATACATATCCGCACCAGATGGGAACTCTCACAACCAGTAAGTCATTCACATTGTCCAGGTTGTCATACATATCCGCACCAGATGGGAACTCTCACATCCACAGAGTTATACACATCGTCCAGGCTGTCATGCATATCCGCACCAGATGGGAACTCTCACGACCAGTAAGTTATACACATCGTCCAGGCTGTCATACATATCCGCACCAGATGGGAACTATCACAACCAGTAAGTCATACGCATCGTCCAGGCTGTCATACTTATCCGCACCAGATGGGAACTCTCACAACCAGTAAGTTATACACATCGTCCAGGCTGTTGTCGTACATATTATCCGCACCAGATGGGAACTCTCAGAACCAAATAAGTTATACACATCGTCCAGGCTGTCATGCATATCCGCACCAGATGGGAACTCTCACAACCAGAAAGTTTTACACATCGTCCAGGCTGTCATACATATCCGCACCAGATGGGAACTCTCACAACCAGTAAGTTATACACATCGTCCAGGCTGTCATACATATCCACACCAGATGGGAACTCTCACAACCAGTAAGTTATACACATCGTCCAGGCTGTCATACATATCCGCATCAGATGGGAACTCTCATAACCAGTATAAAGTTATACACATCGTTCAGGCTGTCATACATATCCGCACCAGATGGGAACTCTTATAACCAGTAAGTTATACACATCATCGAGGCTGCCATACATATCCACACCAGATGGGAACTCTCACAACCAGTAAGTTATACATACCGTCAAGGCTGTCATACATATCCGCACCAGATGGGAACTCTCACAACCAAATAAGTTATACACATCGTCCAGGCTGTCATACACATTGTCCAGACTGTCATACATATCCGCACCAGATGGGAACTCTCACAACCAGTAAGTTATACACATCGTCCAGGCTGTTGTCGTACATATCCGCACCAGATGGGAACTCTCATAACCAGTAAGTTCTACACATCGTCCAGGCTGTCATACATATCCGCATCAGATGGGAACTCTCACAACCAGGAAGTCATACACATCGTCCAGGCTGTCATACACATTGTCCAGACTGTCATACATATCCGCACCAGATGGGAACCCTCACAACCAGCAAGTCATACACATCGTCCAGGCTGTCATACATATCCACATGAGATGGGAACTCTCACAGCCAGCAAGTCCTACACATCGTCCAGGCTGTCGTACATATCCGCACCAGACAGAAACTCTCACAACCAGTAAGTTATACGCATCATCCAGGCTGCCATACATATCTGTACCAGATGGGAACTCTCACAACCAGTAAGTTATACACATTGTTCAGGCTGTCATACATATCCGCACCAGATGAGAACTCTCACAACCAATAAGTTATACACATTGTTCAGGCTGTCATACATATCCGCACCAGATGGGAACTCTCACAACCAGTAAGTTATACACATCATCCAGGCTGTCATACATATCCGCACCAGATGGGAACTCTCACAACCAGTAAGTTATACAATCTCACAATCATCCACATCTTAATGGCTGTAACTGGTATTCATATTTAAGTAGCTGATTTAAGTGCTTTTTCAGTAAATCTGAATGTAGAACTGCATGGCAAACTTGACCAGTGGTTACGAAGATTTGTCATGTCGAAGTTTTCACAGCCATCGTTTACCCATTTTCATCATGTTAGATGACATCAAATACAAGTATTGTTAAATGTCTATATTGATAATAATAATATATAATAATAATAATAATAAAAACTTTATTTATAGAGGGTATAAAACCTGGTTAGCTACAATAGCTAATCTAACCCAGGGCCCTCATTAGGGTGGGTCAATGGGATATATACAGGATTAAAAATGGTATTAAATACAGATGTAAACTAGTAAACCTTAAACAAAATAAATTACTAAAACTTTCTGAAAAAATCCTTTACGTAGCGATTTCTAAATGTTTGGGTATTCAGGGTATCTCGAATCGAATTATCACAGGCATTATATAAAATAGCCCCTTTATACCTCAAACCAGTTCTTGTGCATTTCAATTTCAGATCTGGTACATAGAGATCTTTATCCGCTACTGATCTTGTGCATTTAGAATTTACTTCAGAAATTGGACGGAAAAGGTCACGAAGATAGCTAGGCGTAGAATGGTTCAATGTCTTATGGACAGTCGATACTATTCTAAAATTAATTCTATCTTTAATTGGCAGAATATTTAGAGTTTTGTAATAATCATGACACGGGGCCCTCGGAGGAGCATCCATCAAAACCCTGATGGCCCGTTTTTGGAGCTTACAAAGTGTATCAATTTTAACACCATTACCCCAAACAGTGGAACAGTAGTCTAAATTAGACTGAATATTCGCTATATAAAAAGTTCTTCTCGCATGAAGTGGGAGGTAGTGTTTGATACGTCGTAATAGGGCAATGTTCCTAGAGACACATTTTGACTAATGAAGTTTGATTAATGAAGTTTGATAATATTTGGTCCTCCCGGAGAAGTCAGATTGTAACTGATGGATATCTATTTGTAGGACACGTTCACAGTACACACAAAGATACGACCCAAAGATGTACCTGGAACTCTACTCAATGTGGTATGTTGGAATTCTTGGTTCAGTTAATATGAACTATCAGTCTGTGGGTAAATATACACAGGTCAAATGTTCCAATGTTCTTCATGATATTGGTCTCCATTACAACATGTACAGATAACCCTCGTCAGCAAATGAACCCCTTCTGGTACATATGACTGGGAATGTTACATATCTGTTACATAGTTGGAACCTTCATTGCCCTCTCTTTGTGGAGTGTCTGTATTGCCTGATGGTTTCTCTGGTTAGATGATACATCAGCCGTGCAGTGTCACAGAGAGAGAACAACAATGGTTGGTGTCCAATAGATGACTGGTGCAGCATTCCCTAGTGCTAATAGAAAGGTGGTGCGGCATACCATCATATTGCTGATTGATCTAAAGTCAATATTTTATAATGGCCAATTATAACTACTCAATTCACTCTGTATCTCTGCAAGATATTTCCTGTTCTCTTTTCATATTTGGCCAGTGATCATTTTAAACTGATATAATTTGGCGTCTATTCCAGGCTCTACTTAACCTGGGCAGTTCAGATCCCAGTCTACGATCAGCGGCTTACAACTTACTGTGTGCTCTCACCCAAACATTTGATTTAAAGATTGAAGGCCAGTTGTTAGAAACAACAGGTATGTGCACATGTATCTCTAGCTCAGGTTACCAGCTTTTATGGAAGCTCACATGAACCAATGGTTTAGAGCATTTGCATTTACTGCTACTGATTTGTTGCCAAACACTGTGGGTGCAGGTTCAGATCCCTCCAGCACTAGTATATGGGCTTTACTAGGAAAGTGTCTTTATTAACTTAATTGGATATTAATTAACAAATAAAGTTAATTTGATGTTAAATAACAGATAAACCTAATTGGATATTAATCAACAAATGTTGTCATACTGAGATAACTTAATCCACCTTTTGCGCTATTCCTAATGCCGGTTTCGGCCGCAAGGTGGCGCTAGCGCTCACAGCACTTTGGTCTGTTCCGGTTTAGCTGTCTGCTACTGTAAACATGTGCAGGAGGGAAGGCGGGTATTGTATTTCGCCTCGTTTCGTCAGATTTTCTCACTGATGGAGACGTCCTTGGTAGTTTACGTAAGTATAGTCAATTTTTACTCGTTTGTACAAGCATAGTAAAAGCCGCTTTGTCAACAAATTGGGCAATCAAAGCTTGTCGTTGTTGTTGTTATAAAACAAGTTAGAAGACATATGGCACATTAATTTCCTGTTCAGTGTGTCTTTTCACAATAAAATTATGAAACAGTACCAGCATTCCCAACTGAGGCGGGTTGGGTTATTATCACATTATAATCATACAGCTACATTAACAGCTACATGGTAGTCGGGTTAACTAATAATCCGATTATTTCTCACAGTACTTGATCAAACAAACTGGCCCCTGCTGATTGTTTTCAGTAGAGTGTGGTTTAATCAGGCTGAACTGCCGGCCACCCACCATGTTTTATAACAACAACAACGATGAGCTTTGATTTCCCAATTTGTTGACAAAGTGGCTTTTATTATGCTTGTACAAACGAGTAACAATTAGACTTGATGACTATACTTATGTAAACTACCAAGGACGTCTCCATCAGTGAGAAAATTTGACAAAACGAGGCGAAATACAATACCCGCCTTCCCTCCTGCACATGTTTACAGTAGCAGACAGCTAAACCGGAACAGACCAAAGTGCTGTGAGCGCTAGCGCCACCTTGCGGCCGAAACCGGCATTAGGAATAGCGCAAAAGTCGGATTGGATATTAATTAACAGATAAAATTAATTGGATATTAATCAACAAATGTTATCACACTGAGATGTAGTAAGAATATGTATTCTCCAGTATTCACATCTACATACCAATTTGAGCATTTCTACATAAAGGG
Organism: Hanleya hanleyi; assembly: GCA_036873755.1. NCBI lineage: Eukaryota > Metazoa > Mollusca > Polyplacophora > Lepidopleurida > Hanleyidae > Hanleya > Hanleya hanleyi. The sequence continues at coordinate 26,212 of JAVTVY010022635.1, read as the reverse complement.
CCATATTTGCTTCTGGTGTATCAAATTATGTTCTACACATATTTTTGTGGAAATGCTCTGCCCATGTTTCACACGAGTTTTCATTTGAGTATGAACACATTTGCTGTTTTACTTTGATCAGGCCTGTGCATCCCTGCCAACAACACGATCTTCATCAAGTCTATAGGTGAGAAGTTAGCTGCCAACGAGCCTCACTTGACGCTGGAGTTCCTGGAGGAATGTATTCAGGGGTTTGGGAACTCTAACATTGAGATGAAACACTTGTGTCTGGAGTATATGACACCATGGTTACCTAACCTCACAAGGTCAGGGAATATAGAATGTTGAGAAATGATATATATATATATATGTGGATATGAATGGAATAGAGAGAATATACCAAATGAGTATGATATACCTTGCATTGAACATACAGTATGCTGGTCTCCAGTTATGAACCTAATCATTAAAATCAATTTTGAATAAAAGTAAAACTTTTATGTAGGATATCCTGTGTTTGTTGAAGTGATAAAAACATTCCATAGTATGTATTGAAAACAGTTGTGGGATGGAATTATTGATCACCAGTGTACAATGAAACAACACTGACAATGTAATCACTCATGATTTGATATGATAAAAGTTTACGAATATTTACGTTTATCATATCTATGCCATCAAATTCAAAACTTTCTCACGCCAGTTGGCATTTAATCACAGTAATTAACTCTCAATTGGTGAGGTTTGATTCTCTCTACCTTTTCTTTAATTCAAATTTTTTTTTCACCTGAAATATGTTTGAAATGTATTAAGAATATGGCTTATATAAAGTGACCATTTGTGACAGGTTTTGTAAGCAGTCTGATGAGAATAAGAGACAGAAAGTGGCACTAATCCTGGAGAAACTCATCACTATGACCATTGAGGAAGTGGAGGTTTGTGCTTGCATTCATCTCTCAGGCTTAGGTTGAGAAATTTTGCCCGAAGGGTATTGTCGGCTGTGACATCGATATCTGTCTGTCCATCTGCCCGTCCGTCTGTCCATCTTTGAAGTTTCTTGTGGACACGGTATCTCAAGAAAGATTATAGCCAGGCATTGTAAATTCATACGGCTTATGTATCTGATGAAGGGTCAGAAGCCTATTGAAAATGACCAACCTTGACCTATTTTATCAAGGTCACATTCTAGTTTAATATACAGTGAGTTGTTGTTATGCATAATTCTGATGTTATTGTTCACCATGTATTGTTGTTTCCCAGATGTACCCGTCGATCCAAGCCAAGATCTGGGGTAATATTGGTCAAGTGGCTGATCTTCTCGATGTTGTATTGGACAGTTTTATAAAGGTTAGATATCAATAATTAATATTATATTACCTTCAATATGTAAAACTTACACCACTATTTAAGGAATAGATAATTGTTTACTATGATAAAACATGTGGAAGGGCGGAGGCCTGCGTTTTGGCAAGGCTTTGGTGTAAGACCTCCCATTGAAAAGGTAATATCCTGGGCAAAAGACTGACAATACAACTCTAAGACTAAATCGTTGCCTGCGTTTTTGATTGTGTACAGTCCTACTATTCTTACAATTGCAGTCAATTATTCCAATAGAAAACAGATAAAAAAATAAGGGGTGTGAATGAACTTTCGTCATGCCCATAGGCTCTAGTTAGTTTAGTAATTTTGACATTACATTCATTTTTAATTCATTCGAATATGACCGAGCAAACATCCCATATGGATAAGCTTTTCCATGCTATGCCAAAATGAGCACATCATCGAGCTTCCATTACATGACATGATTATCATGAATTTGAATTAGATCATAGCCAGGGACAAATCCAGATATTTTTTGGGGACACCGGTCGTATTTGATGTTGTTGTTGTTGTTGCGCATAAATTTTATGTTGCTGTTGTTGTTGCTGCACACAAACCTTTCTCACCATGCTAAATGTTGTTCACCGAACTTGCTGCATGTTTTGTTCTGAGTTTACCAGTAGCTAAATCTTCCTGGATATGTCCCTGATAGCTATGTTTCCTTTATTATGTAGTCAAATTACTGGGTTAATGGCAATAGAGGGGTAGAATTTTGTATCATGAACTATTGCAATTCAATTTGCTCTACAATTGTCTTGTGGTGTCATGCAGATCAATACACCAATATGGGTTAACACAGGGCCGTAGCCAGGATTTACTGAGGGGTGGTTCGCCTTCACTCCAAAAGGGCACATCAGGGGGTTCACTGTATGGGAAAAGGGGCAAATAGGGGGTTCGCATCAGTGGTTGAAAAGGGCATTTTGATGAGGAAAATATGTAAAATGTCCGAAAGGAGGGTTCGCTCGAACCCAGAAAACTCCCCTTGGCTACAGGCCTGTTAACAATATTTTGATTACATGTACTTGAAAATCAGTTATTTATTATCTCTCATCGAGTTCTTGTAGAAGACTCTTGGATGAGATACATCATACTTAATTTGTTTATTGGTCTTCATGTGTTATTTTTAACAGAGAAGTGTGACGGGTGGATTGGGATCTATTCAGGCAGAGATCATGGCAGATACGGCTGTCGCCTTGACATCTGCCAATGTCCAGCTTGTGTCACGAAAGGTCATCGGAAGACTGTGCCGGGTAATTCATCACACACACTAATCTCAAAGAATATTTGGAAAAATACATAAAATTTTGGAAAATGGACTATTTGATTCCCAAATCGTAAACCTGCTTCAATTCATGCCATTAATCTCCGTCAGGAAGATGATACAACGTAGAAAACGGAAGTTAAAACTAAAAGTTAGCTCCCCTAGCGGAGAGTTGTCCGCCCCTAGGAGAGCTCTCCCATCTATCCCAGCGGCATTACTATAAAGGCTCTGCTCAAATCATTCTAGTCCTCTATTCTCTGTTGTACCTCGACCAGTACACATCAAGGAAGTGTTTATACAACCTGGGTTGTTGTTGTAACGCCCGTGTATCCTTATCAGTTATTGACTTGTGTTTCTTTCTTGTCGGGAATTCTTTCATTAGTATGTCTGAGATTCCGATTTCTAATGCATGTAGTTCGTGTGGGCAGATTTGGTCCAGTTTGGACGCCCACACGGTTTGTTTTGCTTGCAAAGAGTTGTGTTATCGGCAAACGTCTTTGCGACGAATGTGTATTATGGGACCCGTTGACTTGGCAATTATGCCCAAGCTCGACGGGCTTATCTTTTGCAAGCGTCTGACGACCCGTCTCTTTCGGAAGTCGACAGACGCCTGTTGGAAATTGCTCTTGTAAATGTCATGAAAACTAACGAAGATATCGTTGGTATTGGATTAAATGTTTCCCATAGACTTAGTAGTCCGACCTCGCCCGCTTCTGAAATATTCCTCCAAGCGGGACAGTTCTACGACTAGATAAATCACAAATCTTAGACAGCTTTGCGTGTACAGGTATGGCAATGTCTGGGGTCGCAGCCAAACCGGTTCCTTTGTCTAGTTCAACAAAGACTTCTCGTCCCTAACCTACCGTGCCTGAGCCGCCCATTGTTCTCGTCGGACAAAAGAATGCAGTGGGGTCGCATGTTATCTCGACTTCTCCATTGTCTATTGGTTTATCACACTCCGTTACCTCTAACGAAATAAACGTCGTCGTGTGTCAGTTTCTCCATTGCAGGATAATTCTAACGCAGTTTGTCTAAATCCGTTTCTCGTTTTATGGTGGGTCGTTCGGACCTACCTTTGAGTGTCAAATTGCTGACTTGCGGTCTCCGACTATTGCGATGAATCAGCGATTCTATAATAGCGTAAATGACATGTTACGGGACTTCAATTTTAGAGGATCTGAGTTCGAATCCTGGGTGTGAGATTTTTAAGGCGCCGCACTTTGTATTCACATGTTCGTCGTTCTCATTCGCCTGTACGATGATTCTCGTTCTCCGGTTCGTAGCTCTCGTCCACCGGGGATTCTAGTACTATTTTTCGGCCTTCCCATTCTCCGGTATGCCGTTCTCGTACTTCGACTCGACGTTCTCCTACACCTCCACGCCGTTTGCCACGTCTTTCGGCCTCACCTTCTTATATAGGTCACCACGTTCGTCAGTCGCAGACTCCGTTTTTTCTTGATCATGCGGTTGTCCACGATTTGTCAACCTCTCGCTGAAGTTATATCACTCGTTCGCCCATTCCGGTTTCGTCGAGTTCATCTGATGATTCCTTTTCTTCAGTGAAAAGTTAGGAACATACGTCAATGATGGTTTTTCGGATAAATTGGATGCGCTTTTAGCGTTGGTGCCGGATATGCCGTCTGCTTCGAATAATGGTCTTTCTCGTATTAAATGTCAGACAAAAGAATGCTTCCTCGCCGTATGTTATCTCACCTATGTCATTTTTGTCAATGGTTCGATGGCGATTAAATAGGTAATATTTTGGGGATAGTTTTCTTTCACATTTCTGTCTTCTTTCAAAATTTTGTCTGGGCAAATTTTTAGACTTCACACGGTTTGTTTTTCCATCTGCCATGTGTTTAATGTCTTCGGACGTACGTCGCTAAATTAATTGGCTCTTGTCGGAGTTTTTCAAAATTTTCTATATCTTGAAATGATTGCCCGACGATATTTTCTAAAAGTCAATATGAATCTCAGGCTTATCTGATAACACAGTCCTGCGTGATGGAGACAATGTGTATTCAATATCGCGTCTCCACACGAACAATGAGTTCGACCCGCTGTGTTTGTTGTGGGTTTTTACGGGCTCTCGCGACCTCGTTTGTTATTGCTCAATTTGTGACAGATTTTTATTTAGTCCCCGGCATTTCTGTAAGTCTGCCTTTTAGTGCTGAGCTTTTAAGGCCTATTGTGATCTCTACAATAAACGAACAGGTTTTGTTTCGTTGATTCATGAATTTTATGCATTGAGTTTGTGTAAATCTCAAGTAGGATTGTAAATAGTATCCTCACCGGCGGGGGTTTCGTCTTTTCCCGCCGGGGAGATCTGATACTTTATTTGCAGCCCGTCAACTTTCATGTTGTTGTTGTAACTTCTGTTCGGACTTGCAGTTTTGGTAGGTTCACCTTCATACATTCAGTTCCTTGGTCCTACCAAAATGTAATCTCTTGTTATATCAAGTATTATTACGTTGATTTTGATATCCTGTGTTCAAGAGAGATCTTACAGAGGTTTTATATGCCTTTCATGCTGACATGAATATGAAGCGTGATTGTTGCATTTGTGTTACGTAATCACAACTCAACCCTATTTACTACGACCCTTTGTCGCATCTTAATGAGCTTCTTTACTGATCTCTTTATGTAATTAAGGGTGTGTCGAACAACAATGAGATCACGTGTTGGTTTACGTGAGTGAGTAAACCTATTCACCCACTCACCCTTGTTTATTGTGAAAGTGTGCTATTCTTGAAACACAAATTTCTGTTATTTACATTGTGATTTGTTTTGTTTCACACCAAGTTGGTCCCATCTGTATACTGTATTACGCTTATAATTCAGATGGAGTTATGCACTAATTTTAATTTCTTCCCTTTGAGAAAATTTAAAATTACTAGCGTGAGTGGGAATGTATTTGGCCGGCCAAGGATCAAGCCTAATGACACGTAAGTCGTGAAGTCTTCTATGGTTTTTTTCTACCAAGTATGTATTACCGGTACAGTCTACTAGAGCATCAAACTGCTTTTTAGTAATGTTCTTACTGTTCTTCTTCTTCTCGACAAATTGTTCGTGCTAGGTCATTTCAAATTCTAAATTTTTGAATAACCTCACTTTCCTGCCGGCGAGAGACTTTAAATGTATTTCCTCTCTTCGGGAATTTAAAATTCTTTGAGGATCTTTCTTGGTTACCTGGAAAAATCTTTGTTCTGGATGTCGGTTGTGTGACTATTTGGGTTATAAATAGTAACATTGTTGTAAATGTTTAATATTCTCTCCATATAAAACTCCAGTACTGAATTTCATGTACAGGAGACAAATTACATCGGGAGAGGTCATAATGTAACCATGTTCACTGACACATTATTCATGTTCACTGACACAAAGATCCATAATCCCATTTATCTCATTGAGCTTACATTTGGTGATTAACGCTACAAACATTTAATGTGTTCATCTCTACTGCGTTTAAAGAGAAGGAAAATTATTACAATCGACTTCGGGGTTACTGTTTGCAACGCCCTTTTTCGTTCGCACCTTTTACGACGTTCCATTACGTCATCTCGTTGTCCTCGTACTCTCGTACTTCGTTTTCTCGCTGTTACGTCGTGTACTTTTATAAGTTTGTATCCTGCTCCATTATGAGCATGTATATACATTAAGTTGTTGTGAATGAGGAAATCACTACGTTGTTTATCATATACAACGTTTCTCGCATTTTTCACATTACGCTTTCCTGTTACACCTTGACGACATTTTCATTACGCCGTCATGTGTCTCTCATACACTTGTGCGTCGTTCTCTTACATCGGTTAGACGTTTTCCGGTACGCCATAACGCCGTTTGTCACGTCATTTCTTCATTTGCGAGATGCATATTTTATATCCATTCATCTTCGTTTTCGGCACTTCCTTCGATTCTCCATCGTCGGTCGCCGGCGGGAGTGGAAGTCCGTTCGTTTGGCGTCAACCTTCCACTTGTATCAATTCCTCTCGGGTTTTTCACATTGTGATTTACTTAGGTTCGTCGTTACTCTACGAAGAGAGTTCTGTTCAGACCTTGTTGATTCCAGTCTTGAGTTCAGAATAACAAAATTGTGTTGGAATCAGCAGTATTTGGTCTAATACTGTTATATGGAATAGGTCCTTGGATTATGGACGTGGATATTCTCTGAGGACGACGGCGGGATTGTGAATGACGGACTAGTCGCCTGTAATTGAATTCAGCACAGTGTTGTGTTGACTTTTGTTTAACACAGAACCATGTTGACTTTAACACACAAACATTGTGTTGAGATCCATTTACCTTAGGATTGTGCTTAAACAACACAATGTTTTTCGTGGTGTACTTGGGGGACAGTTTTTCGACTTTCTCCATCAAGTACTTTATTCCTGTATAGACCGTTGCACCAGTGGTTACTCTTTGACATTATGGTTCTGTCATCAACTTTAGGGTTGTTTATTTATATGTAGGACCTTACTCACTACGTTCGTTTTTCGGGTTCGGTCTCTGCAGCGGATTTATTTGGCCTGGTGCCGAGGACGTGATACCGTTTCCGACTCTGTCTCTATTTCCCTCGTAACTGACTTCCTCCTTCACCTTCACCAGGATAGGAAGTCTCATATTAGCACCATGGAAGGCTATCGATCTGCTCTGGCTAGGGTGTTACGTCTTACCTTTGGTACCGACATTAGCCTTAATGATAATATCTCTGCGCTTATTCGCGCCTTCGCATTACAGTCGCGTCGTACTCGCCAACTGTTACCGAAATGAGATATCGGTGTGGTTCTGTGTGCTTTGATTCGTCTGCCCTTTGAACCCTTACAATCCGCTTCTCTAAAGCTGTGTCCTACAAGGCAGTTTTTCTGGCAGCTTTTGCTTTGGCGTCTAGAGTGTCTGAACTTCATGCTCTTGAGATCTTCCATTGCTTGGACGGTAGATTGGTCTTGCATTTCCTTGCTTCCCGTTTCGGAGTTCATCGCCAAAATGAGTGTGTTCGCTTAGGTCCGTACGCTCAACGGTCGTACTCTATACCTGCGTTATCAGACTTCATACATGGGCTCGAAGACGACCTTTTGTTATGCCCTGTTCGAGCCATTCGCCACTATCTTACTCGTACCGATTCCGCTCACGGCTCTCGGCAACGGTTATTCTGTCCCTTCGCCTGTCAGCAAGGCATGACATTTTAAAAAAGCCGCGTGGTTGAAGAAGACCATAAAATAGTCTTATCAATTGGCAGAAGGTAGAAATACCATTGACGCCCCCACTACTGTCTTCTGCTTCTTCTAATGTGATTCGTGCCATCGCGGCGTCATGGCCTTTATGGAAGAACTGGCCCCTCCATGACATTGTCCTGTCTTGTGCCTGGACAACTAACTCCACGTTCACTAATTTCTGTCTGAGAGATATGACAGTGAAATCAAATAGTGTGACCACGCTTGGGCCACTGCTGGCTACCCAGCGCGTGGTGAGTAATTTCAAAAAAAAAGAGGGGGGGGGCGGCAAAATTGTCACCATCGCGGCAAGACAGCCATCTTGCTGTATCATCTCATCTCATCTCATCTCAGTCATTTTATTATTACATATATTACAGGATCATCTCAGAAGGTAGAAATAAGTCAGTTGACCGGCCATGGACTCTATAATCACCAATGAAGGCCTGACACTAGGATAGGTTTTACTCCTAACTGCAAATTTGCTTGTGTCCTTTCAGGAAACTGACTCCCTTCGAGATGATCTCAGCTGGGTCACCTGCGTTTCAACTCACAAGACCGAGGATCTGTTCCAGTCCTAGTGTCAACAGTAGTGATGACAGTACAGAGAGTTGACGATTGCGTAGCCTGACCCAGAGAGCAAGCACGGTCAACTCCAACGCATCCTTCATCACTCCAAGTATGGTGAGTTGACCTGAAGAGGCTTGCGGACTGAGAGTGGTGTGGACTTGGTTACCCTCTAAGCTTCGGGTAGTAATACGCTCTCCCCGTACTTATGGTCGGACCAGGGATCTCCCTGTATGCAAGGGCTTGTGGCTGATTCCCCCCCACGACATACAGTGCCTACCAAGGGGACCTTGTTGTTGCCTATCGTGCCCCGGGTATCCTACAACTTGGTGGAAATGTGTACCACACCACGAGCACAGCTACATGGATGGAGACACTCAGATAAGTACTACTGTATCAACTCCTTGAATTACCCTTTACGTCTGTGACCAGGGCTAACTTGTTGAGTATTAATGTCTCAGATTTATACCCATGTCTGTGTCGTTCCAGCGATTACTAGCCTGCTATGGGAGTTACCACAAGGCCGAGATTCCCGCCTCCATATGTTGGTACTGTGGCATGAATTGAAGCAGGTTTACGATTTGGGAATCAAATATCAAACATTTATAATCAATGTTTCTATTTGTTACCAAATCAAACCTGCTTCAATTTGATTGACCCTCCCTCCGTCCCCTCATGCCGGCCTTAAACACTACAGGTCTCGGTAATTACAATGAGAAAGAGGACTAGAATGATTTGAGCAGAGCCTTTATAGTAATGCCGCTGGGATAGATGGGAGAGCTCTCCTAGGGGCGGACAACTCTCCGCTAGGGGAGCTAACTTTTAGTTTTAACTTCCGTTTTCTACGTTGTATCATCTTCCTGACGGAGATTAATGGCATGAATTGAAGCAGGTTTGATTTGGTAACAAATAGAAACATTGATTATAAATGTTTGATTTTTAGTATATTATTTCCCAATTATACTCCCTGTGAGTGTGATTAGAAACTTCAGTCCAGCTTTCAACCATTTCAAGACCATATATTAACAGCTTTGTTTTAGTGATTGGTGCATATTAATGAATTTAATATATTGTTAATGAATGAATAAATTTGTGCCTGAAGCATGATATGCCAGAATTTTCTCGTAAATTGAAAAATCTTCAATGGAATAGGGAAATATGTTAAATATGATGTATGAGCTAATAATTGTGTTGGTTGTGTTTGTCAGCTGATAGATAAGACGTGTATGTCCCCGACGCCAACCCTGGAGCAGCACCTCATGTGGAATGACATTGCCATCCTGGCCCGCTACCTCCTCATGTTATCTTTCAACAACTCCTTAGACGGTGAGCTTTTCTCATACTCTCATACCAGGCCCTCTAGCTTAGGGCAGCATGGTTTACCATACCATGTTTGTCTGGCACAGGAGATAGATTAAAGTGCCAAACAAATAAGGCTGTCGGATGATTGTGATCACCAGTGCATGTCTGTAGAGCCTAATTTTCAAAATTCGAAATTCAATTTTTTTTGTAGTTCTGGTTAGGTTTTTGTTAGGGTTAGGGTTTTGCTAGGGTATGTTTGTTTGGGTCATTGTTGCCATGTGACCAATAAGGTTAGGTGCAACTTCAAACAACCAACCAGCCTACTCCCATAACAGTTATTATTGAGTGATTCTACATCTGTTGGATCAAGCAAATATAGATCTGGTAAAAATGATTATTATTCCGCTTCATTTGACGCCTCGTCATTGTTGAACAGTAAAAACCAATCTCGTTTCTTTTGTTTTCAGTTGCCAGTCACCTTCCATTCCTGTTTCATATTGTGACATTGCTGGTGTGTACGGGGCCATTATCGTTACGTGCCTCAACTCACGGTCTCGTCATCAACATTATCCACTCACTCTGTACCTGCAGTCAACTCCATTTCAGTGGTCAGTTCAGCAAACTTATTGCCTACAAGTTCATATGTTTACATGTTGAAGCTCAATTGCACTGGTCAAGAGAACTGTTAAAAAAAGGCGAGCCAAGAAAAATGGAATCTGTAATTAGTTACTAACTGGTTTAGTTAGTTACTAACTAAACATGTCTGTCTTGAGATATGGAAGCTGGAGTAAATAATTGTATCTTGAATATAGTTTATGGATATAATTTGTATCTTGGGTAGATTGGTGGAAAAGTATTCAGACAGAGAATAAAGCAATGATAATGGCAGGTAACATTGCCAAGAGAGTTAACAATGATTATTTCTGTTTAAAAATTTGTTAGTGGCTGCATGGTAGAACCAGATATGCAAATTAACATCAGAATGACAGAGTGTCACTATGTTCCAATGTTTAATTCATCGTGTATCTGTGTTTTATGACAGAGGATGTACTGAAGGTGTTAAAGATGAGTCTGACAGAGTTCTCACTGCCAAAGTTTTACCAGCTGTTTGGGATCAGTAAAGTCAAGTCCGCTGCCGTCAGTGCTTTTCGTACAAGTTACCGGCCTGGGGATCGATCATTTACCATGTCCCCGCCCGAACATGAGAAAATGTCACTCTGTTCTCTGGAGGTGATCACAGATGCCCTACTGGAGATCATGGAGGTGAGGCATTTTCTTTTTCACACATCAAACACCAGTTAATTTCACCCCATCAGTGTGCCAGTGCTTGTGTTTTCTCTTCGGGAGTTCAGGTTTGGTACTATTTTGCCTGTCTTTGACTCATTGATTGTAGAACAGATAACATTTAGATTATAGGTTGATTATTGACGTCAAAATATATAGAAGCTATATGTAAAACTTACCTCTACCTTCATGAGGTCAAAAGAATGGAATTCTCTATTTCTTTCAAAATATTTCTTTCAGTCTCATGGAAATATAAATGAGTCAGTTTTGTAGGACAGAGAATTAGAGCATTTCCACAAAGTGGATGCTCTTATGTTTTCATGAGAAACGGCTCCGGATCCGCCGGCGCCGCCGCCGCGACTTTAAACGTGAATATCTCTGAAACCGTTAAATATTTCCGGGTCAGACTTTGTGTGCTATCTCCTTAGGCCTGGGAAATTTGCCTGGTTGTGTTTCGATAGCTGATGCTCACCACTAGGTGGCGTTGTATCAGAGCATAGGTAAACCTTTCTGTGACGATTTCGTCTAAACGACTTGTTTGATTTCTATGAAATTTTACTACAATGGTCTTGAAGAATAGGCAATGTGCTGAAAAGGTTGTGGTGTAGCTGGCATAATTATAAAGGCACATTTTTTGCATTTCAAAAAAAGAAGTTTTTTGTGAAATAAAAATTTGCCATTCGCTTGGAGAAATATTTAAAGATTCTTCTATTCTATGTTGCCAAGCATAAATGTAGGATTGCCGACATGATAATTTTATTTTGGTGCGAACCAAATTGCTATTTAAATGAGAAAATCTCAATTATCTGACTTAGCGTCAAAACCTTCATAACCATTATCATGATTAAAGTTTTTTCCATTGAACTTTTATGTGCAATCTCCCTAGGGCTTTAGATTTCACCTGCTTGTTTTTTGTGGTATTTGGTGGTTACTAGGTGGCGCTATAGACATGAATGCAGGTAAACATGTGTAACATCATATCTTCTAAACAACATGTTTGATTTCCATGAAATTTGAGTATAATGATCTTGCGAGATAGGCAAAGAGCTGACAAGATTTTGGTGGTGTTGGCGAAATCATGGAGGCGCATTTTTGCATCTCAAAATAAGATTTTTTTCACAAAAATGAAAATTTACTTCTTTGAATCAGGGAAAAGTATTTCGAGTGTGCTGAACATGAATATAACTTTCCCAGTGTTATAATTCACATCCCTTGTAAGCCAAATGGTCATTGACCATTTTTTTGTAATACGTGAAATCTACATGACTTGAGTCCAATATCTACATTCCCGAGGCCACATCTGAGGATTTTGCTTCATCATGTAGTTTCGTGATATTGTTCATCATTGGGTGGCACTATAGACAGTAAACTTATATCGCACAATTTATTGGCATTTCATGAAGTTTATTGTCCGACAGAGAAAGGATTTTTTTTTGGGGATTGAAATTGAAGGGCCACCTCCCATACGGATTTGCAACCCATCAACATAATGCTTGATTTATATCTCATTATACATTCTATTTTACAATTACTAATTTTATTAACATTATGGTTTAAAAATGGATTGAAAGGACATTGGTGCTGTTAGCGCTGGCATACATGTGGCATACAGCAGTCTGCTTAATCTAGGCTACATCAAGCCCTGCTTACACACATAATGAAAATGCAGTCAGAGAAGATATGCTACACATGTACCATCAATATGGTCAGTATGGAAACTTGCAAGGATTCAAGTGAACTTGAAGTCAGGCCATGCTGGTCAAATAGACATACTGTAATCAATATTCTGCTTCACCTTTCAAGTAGGGTTGTATGTTGATCATTCAGGTGATAAAACCTGTAATGTTTGACTTATTGCATAATGCAGTTATAAGTGGACTACTAGACTGTTTGTATCAACAAAGTAAACACTTCATTCCAGGGTCAGTGCTATTTCTCTCTCCATTACTGATATAATAATTTCTTCCTGTTTCCAATTACATAGTCTCCAGTGGTTGTGAACTCTGGGCTTCCAGATGTCTGGGGATGCATTCTGGTCAATTTTCAATGAATAAAATAACAAATTATCACTCCGTAAATGCTCATTTTTTTGTTTTTTGTGGAGGTCCCCAGAATTTATTTGAAAATCGAGATGTGAAATTGCACATACCGTTGCATTTTACAGCATAGTTACAAATGTTGATAATTATTCTTTTAAATAAGTTACAAAGTTACAAACAGCTCCATACGCACAGTATATATACAAGGCATAATGTGATCTTAGCCAATACACAATTATGAATAGGTGAGTCAGTAAATTATGTCAGTCAGTTTGGACGGATATTAAAATGCTGTCATTTTCAGAAATTAACCTGACAGCGATCTAGAAATGGTGTGATTCAGGTGATACAATACACACCGTAATTGATGAAAACAATACATAATCTGCTTATTTGGTAAGAACTAAGTAAACTGTACACAAATGAATAAAGTATTGTGATATAGTGGGTATTTACCTACATTGAATATTTCTACATGTCATCTGCCCGATGTCATGAAGTTTGGGTAAGGACTGTCATTTTAAGATAATATAGGTATAATTTACTTGGCAATCCACATCAGAATTGATGAAAACCTACAAATGTTGTAACTCGCATGTTTCATAATTGTAGTATATTCCCATGCGAGTTACAACTTTGTAGAGTGTGTATTGTATCACCTGAATCACACCATTTGTAGATCACTGTCAGGTTATCGCTTAAGATTTAACAATTTCTGAAAATGACAGCATTTTAATATCTGTCCAACCTGATATAATTTACTGGCTTACCTATTCATAATTGTGTATTGGCTAAGATCACATTATGCCTTGTTTATATACTGTGCATATGAAGATGTTTGTAACTTTGTTCACTGCTGAAGATCCTATAACTAATAGCGAAATATACAGAATAAAATTGTGATTCCTACTCAGAGTTGCTTTTCTTCTCTATAATTGAAGTAAAATGGTGTGTTCTTGTGCATTTTGACAGAATATTTAGACTTTGAAGATGGTGTGTAATGATGCCCCAAAATGAACTGAATTTTCCGTGTTATCTGTTTGTCTGTCTCTCTGTCTGCCCATCTTTCTTGTCATACCACACATGCAGCTGGTGATGGATCAGAAGCCTAATGAAATTGTCTGACCTTCACCTGTTTTATTGAGGTCAAATTTAGCATTAGCAATAATTTTAAAGGAGTGAAGGCAGGCTCTCCAAATTTATAATACTTGTGCAATTGGTGACTGACTAGAAGCCTATCCCAGTTGACTGAATCTATTTTCTCGGGTTATATACTGTATATTATGATATAACATGAAATATAGCTAGGCATTCTAAATTGATACCACATATGCAACTGATGATGGACCTGGAGTCTATGAAAATGACTGACATTGACCTATTTTCTCAAGGTCAAAAACTGTATGTTAAGTCACATGTTAACTGCCAACATACACTTCAAATCTAACATTGTCATCATTTTGTTGTGGCTGTGGTTTTTCTTCCAGAACAATTTAGCAAATTTTGCATGTGTTCCAACAGCCTCATGCTTCAACAGTAACTTAAACCATGCTGTATCAGCTGAGTTGTTGAAAAAAGCCCTCCATTTCCTAGCTCTGACATACTGCATCACTGTCGAAATATGGGTACCCGGTACCAAGACAGAGTGATAGATCACACAGCCAGTGAAGGTTCCCAATTTACACATGTAGATTGAATGCCGTTATTGCCCATTTTACAACAACAACAATTCGCTGACTTACAGTGAAAAATTATAGTGAAAGGTGTAAGTTTTTTGTTGTTTGGCATTTTTATTTGCTGGCATTGTTTCAGATAGAATACAACAGCCTAATTCATACAGTCAGGAATAAAAAGGGGGTCAAAATCTTTATGTTCAAACTTTTGTAGGAAATATAGAAGTGGCAATTTGAAATTTTATTTTTATTCGATTTTTTTATGTCGGTGAGCCCATGAAACGCAAAATAAAGTTGGTGTTGCCTCGCACTGGGTTTCGACCATTGATGAAGAAATCCCTTCTTAGAGGCACTTCTACCAGGGATGATTCCTGATTGCTCATCCTCCAGGGGTATGTGCCCCACCCTCTGTCCCATCCTAAAAACAATTGCCACCCCTAATAGGGGGTGTGCCCAAATTGGGGACATCTAAAGCCCTGTGAGTACCAAATTATGTGTTACAAAATTATCTGGGGAAATGCTCTTCGCCTGTGTTTCACACGAGCTTTAATTATTATCTAGTAGGAGTTAATATTGATATATTGCTAATTGACAGGCATGTATGCGTGATATCCCTAATTGTGAATGGCTCCAACAATGGACAGACCTAGCCAGAAGGTGAGTTCTCTCCCTTTTTATACGTCCATAAGTCAAGGGTGTCCATTGTAATGATCCATCCATCTGTTCGTCAATCAACTATTGTGGTCTACGATATATTCCATTTCCATGTTATATATTGGTACAAAACTGTTTGGTCTATTTTGGCCTTGTTGCTTTCCCTCTAGTATATGACTAGTAATATCCATGGGTATAGAATTTATGTAGTGGACAGACCTGATCAACCTTTGACAACAGTATATGACTAGTAATATCCATGGGTATAGAATGTATGTAGTGGACAGACCTGATCAACCTTTGACAACAGTATATGACTAGTAATATCCATGGGTATTGAATTTATGTAGTGGACAGACCTGATCAACCTTTGACAACAGTATATGACTAGTAATATCCATGAGTATATAATTTATGTAGTGGACAGACCTGATCAACCTTTGACAACAGTATATGACTAGTAATATCCATGGGTATAGAATTTATGTAGTGGACAGACCTGATCAACCTTTGACAACAGTATATGACTAGTAATATCCATGGGTATAGAATTTATGTAGTGGACAGACCTGATCAACCTTTGACAACAGTATATGACTAGAAATATCCATGGGTATAGAATTTATGTAGTGGACAGACCTGATCAACCTTTGACAACAGTATATGACTAGTAATATCCATGGGTATAGAATTTATGTAGTGGACAGACCTGATCAACCTTTGACAACAGTATATGACTAGAAATATCCATGGGTATAGAATTTATGTAGTGGACAGACCTGATCAACCTTTGACAACAGTATATGACTAGAAATATCCATGGGTATAGAATTTATGTAGTGGACAGACCTGATCAACCTTTGACAACAGTATATGACTAGTAATATCCATGGGTATTGAATTTATGTAGTGGACAGACCTGATCAACCTTTGACAACAGTATATGACTAGTAATATCCATGGGTATAGAATTTATGTAGTGGACAGACCTGATCAACCTTTGACAACAGTATATGACTAGTAATATCCATGGGTATTGAATTTATGTAGTGGACAGACCTGATCAACCTTTGACAACAGTATATGACTAGTAATATCCATGGGTATAGAATTTATGTAGTGGACAGACCTGATCAACCTTTGACAACAGTATATGACTAGTAATATCCATGAGTATAGAATTTATGTAGTGGACAGACCTGATCAACCTTTGACAACAGTATATGACTAGTAATATCCATGGGTATAGAATTTATGTAGTGGACAGACCTGATCAACCTTTGACAACAGTATATGACTAGTAATATCCATGGGTATAGAATTTATGTAGTGGACAGACCTGATCAATGACAACTGACAACAGTATATGACTAGTAATATCCATGGGTATTGAATTTATGCTTAGTGGACAAAGACCTGATCAACCTTGGCAACAGTATATGACTAGAAATATCCATGGGTATAGAATTTATGCTAGTGGACAGACCTGATCAACCTTTGACAACAGTATATGACTAGAAATATCCATGGGTATAGAATTTATGTAGTGGACAGACCTGATCAACCTTTGACAACAGTATATGACTAGTAATATCCATGGGTATAGAATTTATGTAGTGGACAGACCTGATCAACCTTTGACAACAGTATATGACTAGAAATATCCATGGGTATAGAATTTATGTAGTGGACAGACCTGATCAACCTTTGACAACAGTATATGACTAGAAATATCCATGGGTATAGAATTTATGTAGTGGACAGACCTGATCAACCTTTGACAACAGTATATGACTAGTAATATCCATGGGTATTGAATTTATGTAGTGGACAGACCTGATCAACCTTTGACAACAGTATATGACTAGTAATATCCATGGGTATAGAATTTATGTTTTGGACAGACCTGATCAACCTTTGACAACAGTATATGACTAGTAATATCCATGGGTATAGAATTTATGTAGTGGACAGACCTGATCAACCTTTGACAACGGTATATGACTAGTATCCATGGGTATAGAATTTATGTAGTGGACAGACCTGATCAACCTTTGACAACAGTATATGACTAGTAATATCCATGGTATAGAATTTATGTAGTGGACAGACCTGATCTACAGCCTTTGACAACAGTATATGACTAGTAATATCCATGGGTATTGAATTTATGTAGTGGACGAACCTGATCAACCTTTGACAACAGTATATGACTAGTAATATCCATGGGTATAGAATTTATGTAGTGGACAGACCTGATCAGCCTTTGACAACAGTATACTTGACTAGTAATATCCATGGGTATAGAATTTATGTAGTGGACAGACCTGATCAACCTTTGACAACAGTATATGACTAGTAATATCCATGGGTATAGAATTTATGTAGTGGACAGACCTGATCAACCTTTGACAACAGTATATGACTAGTAATATCCATGGGTATTGAATTTATGTAGTGGACAGACCTGATCAACCTTTGACAACAGTATATGACTAGTAATATCCATGGGTATAGAATTTATGTAGTGGACAGACCTGATCAACCTTTGACAACAGTATATGACTAGTAATATCCATGGGTATAGAATTTATGTAGTGGACAGACCTGATCAACCTTTGACAACAGGATATGACTAGTAATATCCATGGGTATAGAATTTATGTAGTGGACAGACCTGATCAACCTTTGACAACAGTATATGACTAGTAATATCCATGAGTATAGAATTTATGTAGTGGACAGACCTGATCAACCTTTGACAACAGTATATGACTAGAAATATCCATGGGTATAGAATTTATGTAGTGGACAGACCTGATCAACCTTTGACAACAGTATATGACTAGTAATATCCATGAGTATAGAATTTATGTAGTGGACAGACCTGATCAACCTTTGACAACAGTATATGACTAGTAATATCCATGGGTATTGAATTTATGTAGTGGACAGACCTGATCAACCTTTGACAACAGTATATGACTAGTAATATCCATGAGTATAGAATTTATGTAGTGGACAGACCTGATCAACCTTTGACAACAGTATATGACTAGTAATATCCATGGGTATAGAATTTATGTAGTGGACAGACCTGATCAACCTTTGACAACAGTATATGACTGGTAATATCCATGGGTATAGAATTTATGTAGTGGACAGACCTGATCAACCTTTGACAACAGTATATGACTAGAAATATCCATGGGTATAGAATTTATGTAGTGGACAGACCTGATCGACCTTTGACAACAGTATATGACTAGTAATATCCATGGGTATTGAATTTATGTAGTGGACAGACCTGATCAACCTTTGACAACAGTATATGACTAGTAATATCCATGGGTATAGAATTTATGTAGTGGACAGACCTGATCAACCTTTGACAACAGTATATGACTAGTAATATCCATGGGTATTGAATTTATGTAGTGGACAGACCTGATCAACCTTTGACAACAGTATATGACTAGTAATATCCATGGGTATTGAATTTATGTAGTGGACAGACCTGATCAACCTTTGACAACAGTATATGACTAGAAATATCCATGAGTATAGAATTTATGTAGTGGACAGACCTGATCAACCTTTGACAACAGTATTTTTCGTTATTTGGAATTTGGATTCTAGTGCTTAAAATTAGTCAAGACCCATGCGAGATTCGAACCAGCGACCACCAGAGTAAAGCACTGAACTGTACTACCAGCACTATATGTCGGAGATCTAAACCACTCACCCAACGGGCCTCCCACAAAAATAGGAGGTAGCGGACTGACCGTCTTGAAAGCCAACATATTTCTTTCTATGTAGTCAGCTATGGGAGCTGTATCATTTTGGTTAACAGAGGGGTATTGTATTTTCGCTTTCAAAACTGCCGGTCTGCTACCTCCTATTCTTGTGGGAGGCCCGTTGGCCAAGTGGCCCTCCAGAGATATTAATGAACATGCAATATAATATAAAATACATAACAGAATAGAATATATACAAGGTGTATGTACAGAGTTGACAATGACATACAGTGCTGGCGGTTGGGTGCCTTACTCTGGTCGTCGCTGGTTCGAATCTCACATGGGTCTTGACCAATTTTCAGCACTAGAATCTGTGCTATACTAGGATATTGTAATATAACAAAAATACTGTTAACGGATCACTTTCTACATGCCAAAAATATCAACCTTTGACAAGCCTATGTATTTGCTCTTATTGCTCTAACTGCTCTTAAAAAAAAGTATGTGTTTCATACTTGGTTAACTAGGTATTATAATATTGATATTGAAGACATAACTCACTATAAATTTACTGTGCAACTTGTTTTACAGATTTGCATTCCAGTATAACCCTGCCCTACAACCCAGGGCTATCATTGTGTTTGGCTGTATCAGTAAGGCTGTCACAGACTCGGAGATTAAACAGTTACTCCGTATCATGATGAAGGTAACCATTTTACTCTCCGAGCTTACTTATAAGTAACAAAATGGACAAATTCAGTAGTGAAACAATTTATCATTCTACCAGACCCAGTCTATGGTGATGTTTATTCTACCAGACCCATTCTATGGTGATGTTTATTCTACCAGACCCATTCTATGGTGATGTTTATTCTACCAGATCCATTCTATGGTGATGTTTATTCTACCAGACCCATTCTATGGTGATGTTTATTCTACCAGACCCATTCTATGGTGATGTTTATTCTACCAGACCAATTCTATGGTGACGTTTATTCTACCAGACCCATTCTATGGTGATGTTTATTCTACCAGACCCATTCTATGGTGATGTTTATTCTGCCAGGCCCATTCTATGGTGATGTTTATTCTGCCAGATCCATGCTATGGTTATGTTTATTCTGCCAGACCCATTCTATGGTGATGTTTATTCTACCAGACCCATTCTATGGTGATGTTTATTCTGCCAGGCCCATTCTATGGTGATGTTTATTCTGCCAGATCCATGCTATGGTGATGTTTATTCTGCCAGACCCATTCTATGGTGATGTTTATTCTACCAGACCCATTCTATGGTGATGTTTATTCTGCCAGACCCATTCTATGGTGATGTTTATTCTGCCAGACCCATTCTATGGTGATGTTTATTCTACCAGACCCATTCTATGGTGATGTTTATTCTATCAGACCCATTCTATGGTGATGTTTATTCTACCAGACCCATTCTATGGTGATGTTTATTCTACCAGACCCATTCTATGGTGATGTTTATTCTACCAGACCCATTCTATGGTGATGTTTATTCTGCCAGGCCCATTCTATGGTGATGTTTATTCTGCCAGATCCATGCTATGGTGATGTTTATTCTGCCAGACCCATTCTATGGTGATGTTTATTCTGCCAGACCCATTCTATGGTGATGTTTATTCTGCCAGGCCCATTCTATGGTGATGTTTATTCTGCCAGATCCATGCTATGGTGATGTTTATTCTGCCAGACCCATTCTATGGTGATGTTTATTCTACCAGACCCATTCTATGGTGATGTTTATTCTGCCAGACCCATTCTATGGTGATGTTTATTCTGCCAGACCCATTCTATGGTGATGTTTATTCTACCAGACCCATTCTATGGTGATGTTTATTCTATCAGACCCATTCTATGGTGATGTTTATTCTACCAGACCCATTCTATGGTGATGTTTATTCTACCAGACCCATTCTATGGTGATGTTTATTCTACCAGACCCATTCTATGGTGATGTTTACTCTGGAGCTTCAAGTAGAGAGATTGTTCTGTCGAAATTCTACTATTGCTTCCAATACAACTGTGCATTATTACTTGACAATGATGGTTCGTTGTGATTTTAGGCACTGGAGTCGTGTAGTGACATAACGTTGATGGAATCCATTGTCATGTGTCTCACCAGACTACAACCTCTCCTCCATCCTGTAAGTAAACAGTCATGAGCACTAATCTTCTTCAACTGAACTTTACCAAAAAACTAATGGAAAAATTGTCCAGGGGGTGGAGACATGTCGGGGGTTGGCAAATGAGAATAAATGCTTACATGTAATGAGTTATTTCCCTTGAAAAGCCTACTGCCGTAAAATGCCCCACCTCATGAGTTGGGCAAATGTGATAGGTATATGGGGGAAATGTTAAGGGTATGTGAAGGGTATGGCTTGCTGAAAAGGCCCCATGGGGTGGTGGCATGTCACGGCAAAATGTGCATGCCCCACCCATGCCCAGGGATGGTGGGGGATCCAATTAACACAAACATTATAATGCCTCTCTCTGTGAAGTAACTTGGTTCTGTCCTGACATCTCTTTATGTCCATCCATCTTTCTATCTTATCCATACATTAGAAAGCATTGAATCTGAGGTTTGTTAGGGATGTTTATGCTCATAATTAGATCACCTGACCAACTGTTGATTGATGGGTGAATTATTTTGGTGTGATTTCAGAATTCTGATATCCACAAGTTCCTGTTCTGGGTGGCTATCTCTGTGGTCCAGCTGGATGATGTGGCCCTGTACACGGCCGGCCTGGCCCTCCTAGAACAGAACCTACACACTCTTGATAACCTGGGTCTCTTCCAAAGACAGGTACAGCTACTTTCTCTGTTTACCACTCATCCAATAGTAACATGCATGTATGCCAGAGTACCTTATCTAACATGTTTTCAGTATATCATCATGGTTTGTATTGATAGCTCCATTCACTGAATGTTATTTTTGGATGGTTGCGAAGCAATAGCCGTCCTATGGATTGATGTTATCTGTCTGGCTGGCTAGCTGGCTGGGTGTCCGTCATCAACATTCCAGGATACAAGTTTTGTGTTCAAGTTTTGTAAAAGTTTGAGCTCTACCATGTCCCCCTCTCCCCTCTCCCCCACTCTCGGAACAGAGTCCTACCCTTTATCTCCGAAACTAAGCCTCGCCCCACCCCATATGCTGATATTTTCAGATACCATACCAGATGCTGCATTGATTGCACTCATCCACTACACCCTGGGGTATATCCCCCTTCCACCCACCCCCAGAACAGAGCCTCGCCCTCTATTTCCTAAATTAAGCCTCGCCCGACGCCATATGCTGATATTTTCAGATAGCATATCAGATACTGCATTGACTACACTCGTCCACTACACCTTGGGGTATATCCCCACCCCGCCCGCGGAACTGAGCCCCACCCCCCAAGTGACCTGTCGTCTGCTTTTTCTAACAGAATCGGACGACAAACAAGCCAGTTTCGTAAGTAGAATTAATCAACTAATCAAGCAGTTGAACAATTATAAGTTTTGGGTATTGTTAATTTCCCAGAATTTAGTATTTTACCTGATTTGTTTGGACCTGTTCGCTTACTGGTCCTGTTCGCTTACTGGTCGGCAGCTGCTACTGATACTGAATTGATTGCACTCATCCACTATACCCTGGGGGTATATGCCACTCTCCCCTCACCCCCGGAAGAGAGCTTCAGCCTCTATTTCTGAAACTAAACCTCGCCTGACCCTACATGGTTATATTTTCAGATAGCTTATCTGATACTGCATTGATTGAACTCATCCAGTACACCCTGGGGGTATATCCCCCTCTCCCAACACCTCTGATACAGAGCTCCACCCTGCATCTCTGAAACTAAGCCTCGCCTGACCCCATATGCTGATATTTTCAGATAGCATATCTGATACTGCATTAATTGCATTTATCCACTACACCCTGGGGGTATATCTACCTCTCCCCCCACCCCCGGTACAGAGCTCCATCCTGTATCTCTGAAACTAAGCCTCGCCCGACCCCATATTCTGATATTTTCAGATAGCATACCTGGTACTGCATTGATTGCACTCATCCACTGCACCCTGGGGGTATATACCCCTCTCCCCCCACCCCTGGAACAGAGCCTCACCCTCTATTTCCGAAACTTAGCCTCGCTCAACCCTATATGGTGATATTTCCGGATAGCTTATCTGATACTGCATTGATTGAAGTCATCCACTACACCCTAGGGGTATATTCACCTCTCCCCCCACCCCCGGAACAGAGCTCCACCTTTTATCTCTGAAACTAAGCCTCGCCCGACCCCATATACTGATATTTTCAGATCTGAACATACTGCATTGATTGCACTCATGCACTAAACCCTGGGGGTATATCCCTCCCCCCCATTAACTCCAGCATTCTCGCGTGATCAATGACCCCTCTTCTAATTACACTTCTTGATCATCCCATATATCATACATTACAGTTATACTCGTCTTACAGATGCAGAATATATTATTATGCAGTCTCTAAATCTGCTACATTCTCTGATTCCCTTTTCAAGCCGGCCATTTGGTTCCATTGAATGCTTGTTTTTATCTCGCCTTGCGAAGTAAAGAGGAGATATTGTGAGGGGGGAAAGAGGATGTCGTCGTCAGTGTCCCCGGTCTGCAAATGATAAGATTTTTGGTTTAGCAAATTAAAAAAAAAAAATCTAGAACAATTCAGTAAAAATATTAAAAAAAGGATTCCATGGGTGCTCCAATGTTAAAATCCCTATGATAGAGTTTTGCGTTTAGCTGAAGTGCACAGTCATGTACATCTGTACTTAAAGATTTTGCTGCAGTTGTCAGCTGTCATTGGATGATTATGAAACTTGGTACACATGGTACAAATCACACCAAAGAGGATATACCTGTGCTATTTTTGAGATATGAGATATTCATTTTTGTCCAAATTATGGCAAATTATAGAGTTTTCTGTTTAGTAGAATTGTACATGTAGGCCTCTACGTGTTTTCATGTACATGTACATAGAAAGTTTGCGGCAGTTGTCAGCTGTCAAAGGATGATTACGAAACTTGGTACACATGTTTCTTATGATTAGAGGATGTATCTGTGCTATTTTTGAAATGAAACATTAATGTTGTCCAAATTATGAGGTTTTGGACTTAGTAATTTGCCAATTATAACAAAGTTTTTGTTAGACAAAAATGTACTGAAATTGTGTGAATTTGTCAGGTTTCATTCGATTTGATTATGAAACTTGGCACACATATTTCATTTCTGTTTAGCAGAATTGTACATGTAGGCCTCTACATGTACGAAAGTTTGCTGCAGTTGTCAGCTGTCAATGGATGATTACGAAACTTAGTACACATGTTTCTTATGATTGGAGGATGCGCCTGTGCTATTTATGAGATCAAATATTAATTTGTGTCCAAATTATGAGGTTTTGGACTTAGTAATTTGCCAATTATACATGTACACCTGTACATGGAAAATTTGCTGAAGCTGTCAGCTTTCATTGGATGAGTTTGACACATGCTACGCAAGTTCAATGTGATTCAAGGATGTGCATGTGCTATTTAAGAAATATGACATTAAATATGAATTTTTGTCCTAATTATTGCAGTTTAGACGTTTCCATTGATAAGGTTTTTGTTGGGCAAAAATTTACATGTACATCTGTACATGGAAAGTTTGCTGAACCTTTCGTGGGATGATTATAAAACTTGGTGGACTTGTTTCATGTTTTCCTAGATCAGACCTATCCCGCAGTAATCCCACACAGGACTGACCTATCCAACAGTAATCACAAACGGCACTGGCCTATCCAGCAGTAATGCCACATGGGACTGACCTATCCAGCAGTAATCCCATACGAGACTCAACTATCCAGCAGTAATCCCAGACCGGACTGGCCTATCCAGCAGTAATCCCACATGGGACTGGCCTATCCAGCAGTAATCTCACACGGGACTGACCTATCCAGAAGTAATCTCATACTGGACTGGCCTATCCAGCAGTAATCTCGCATGGGACTGACCTATCCAGCAGTAATCTCACACTGGACTGCCCTATGCAGCAGTAATCCCACAGCACTGACCTATCCATCCTACATGGGATTAACCTATCTGACAGTAATCCCACATGGGACTGATGTTACAGTCTGAACCAGATAATCTATTCCAGACATTATTGTCTGCACCACATCATCTATTCCAGACGTTATTGTTTGCTCTACATGTATGCTTTCAATACTGCTACAGCTTCGGCAGTTGACCCCGCAAGGTGAGATGTTGGGGTTCTCAGAACGCTTGTTATATAAATTTGGATTTGGGTTGACTCTCTGTGCAACCTCCCTCATAATTTTCTGGTTTGTACATTTGTAATTTCGGCATATGTTATCTCTGGAGGGAATATTCATGACCAGTGATAACGAGTCTATTGGTATAAATATTCACCAGATTGTCCTATTCTTAAAAAAAAGTCACCATTTTGCTTACATCTTACCCCCTATACTGTAGACCCAAATCAAAATCTACGGGACACAAAATTAGATGAGGGGCACATATCAATGCACACAGTACTTAAGTATCAAATCCTGGGATGGAATATCTGGACAATATTATCTCGACGTCCCTACTTTGTGAACCCCAATGTATTTTTAGTCTAGACATGTCTATATCCTTTGTTTCAAATCTTTAATGGGAAAAGCCCATTCCAAATCGTTATTACACACCTGTGACTGTGTTTAACGTTTATCATTGTCAGTCCCTGGAACAGCTGATGATGGAGACAAGAGAACCGTTAGAATGGCATTTCAAACAGTTGGACCATTCCATGGGACTTAGCTTCAAAAACAACTTCAACTTCGCTCTTGTCGGCCATTTGCTCAAAGGTAATACAATTATCAGAGATGCACTCGCTGTACAAGTTATCTTCTGTGTCAGTTAAGATTCAATTGTTCTTCTACTGAATTGGCTGGATTGTTCTGCTTGCATATCAATACATGGCAATTTTAACATATGTTTTGTCAAGATGATTCGCTGAGATATTGCACTTAAAAGATTTCTGGGTTATTATGTATGCAAATGTGCTTTAATCTTGTCAGCCGGTGAACCAGAGATAATTAGAT